>JAOVYW010001049.1:2913-16770 GCA_025775045.1 Hiodon tergisus | reverse complement strand
TGTGTGTGTGTGTGTGTGTGTGTGTGTGTGTGTGTGTGTGTGTGTGTGTGTGTGTGTGTGTGTGTTTGTGCATGTGCAGATGTTTTCTCTGCGCAAGCAAGACGTGTCTTCTTCAGCTGCAGATTGTCAGCGAAGGCAACTTGCGCAATAATGTGGGCAGTGGATTTTCGGTGGTGAACTTGGGCACCTGCGTTGCTGGGTTGTCAAGACGTGCACCACTTCCCCAAAGACTCCAGAAGACACCATCTTATCTCCAGGAGCACGACTCTGAACCGAGTTCTGACCTCGAGAAGCAATTTGGTGGATCAATATTTACAGGGATTGAAGATTGAGGGGGACGGACGGGATGGAGGGTGGAGGGTGGAGGGCGGAGGGTGGAGGGTAGAGGGCAGATTAAGTGAATTTCAATAGCTTCATATAAAATCCTCATGATTGCCTGAACATGCAGAGAAACAAAGTAGAGGCGTTCTGTGTTCCTGTCATAAAAAACATGGGATTTTGAAAGTGTGGATGTGCAGTGATTAATGTTTTGTTTTCATACTTTAGCTTTCAAAGTTTCACTTTTTTCTTCTCCAAAGGTGATGTTATCCAGCCCTGTGGTGATAAATCAGATCAAAGTAATTTGAGAAAGTGACAGCCATTGAACAGCTATCTGTGAATCTTTTAAGGTGCCAGCCAACAGCCCAGTGTGTCCACCCATAACCACAACCGGGCGAAGTGCCTCTACGAAAACAGAGACGCTCTTTAATGTAGTTTGGCAAAGGGTTCTGGCAAATGAATGATGTGAGACATGCCTTGTGGATAAGCAAATCATATCCTGACACCGAAATTGATTTTCTTCATTTTGATTTACGTATAATACGCCCGTCATGAGAAGTACAGTGAGAGTCAGTGTAAACATTGTTTTGCTTTGTTAAACTAACTGTAATTTGTAATAATTTATTACACAAATTAAGCAATATTTTCATTCATTTATACTGAGGTTTGTTTTGTAAACATTTAGTCTTTTTAACAAGAGCTGATTAATGCACTCCTATAATATATCCAACGTAGACGAACTTTGTATTCTTTAGTATTTTCACTGGTGAAGTCTTTCTATTGTTCACCAGTGGACTAATACAATATTGCAGTTGAATCTGGACTCAGCAGTATTTGTATATTAAAAAATAACCTAATAAAAGTGATTAAATGAAAAAAAGCATCTCACAGAACCTTGTCTGACATTAACCTCTTGGGTATGGATATTGTGATATTGTGTATGGATATTTTGAGTGACAAGTGTTTGACAGTCAGAATTTTATGAACATTTTATCTGAGAATCCTGGCCTTGTCCCCGAGCAGTGACAAATTTATGTCTAGCCAATAATTCAACAATAACGTTGAAAGGTAATATGGCTTACTAACTTTGTTGTTCTGATACGAGTTAAATTTTTCTCCACTTTCCCACTTTGATTAAACTTGGCCTTTTTCAGATCGTACGAGTTGCTGAGGCATCAAACCTGCCCTTTTGGTGAATTAGGTCTGCATATGAGCCAGCAAAAAGAGATTTAGTCAGCTCAGACCAAAAAAATGTCAGCCTACCTCCTCTTAAGGGAGCTAAATACAATGAGAGTAGGGCCTGAGAGAAATCGATGACATGGTGTCCCTTATTAATGTTTTATAACAAAAATGTTTTTTTAGGATTACTTAAGAGTGATAATAAAACAATAACATAAGTATCGGCTGTCTAGAAAACATTTGAGTGGTGGTGATAAAAAAATATGTAAAAATTACGCTGGTTGTTAAAATGTACACACACACGGTACCCATCCAGCAAAAATCATCCAATGAAACATCAGGATCTACAGAAAAACAAACTAACAGAAAGTTCAGACAGAGGATTGCCGCTCCCCTCGGGGAATGGGTTTCTGGGCTGCAACAAAGTTCCCTTTGAAGGAGAGCAAAAAAAAAAAACGGGAGCGCCAGAGCTGTGAATTTGTTAGCCTGGCTCCTAGCGACCGCTGTGAGCCATCCAGGCAGCACAGCCTTACGTGGCTTGGGTACAGATAGGGAGGGGGGGAGGAGCCTCTCGGGACAAAAGGTCAGAGGGCAGCGGAGGCCTGACCAGTGACATCACACATTTCACGTGGGTGAAATACGTTGGAGGGGAAGAGAAGACTGCACTGAGAATCCGGTCTGGATATCAGGAGTGCGGTTAATGCAGGGTCACCAGGACGTCCCGCAGCTTCCACTGAGAGGAGAAACTAACACAACATGCAGTATTGAACAGAAGGGCATGGAAAGGAGGGGAGAACTTTATTAAAGTCTGTCGGAAAAACACAAGTTCGGGTCACAACGTAGGATACACAGACTGTTTCAAACAATCTGCAAATAAATGAACAAACAAAAATTTTATATATATATGTATATATTGGATATGTATATATATATATATATTTCTTCCAACTCTTGGCAGTGGTGTGCCTCCTAATATCCACTCTCCTTGTTATCAGCAACAGAGAAGTACAAAATATACAATAAATGTTCCCGGCTAAATCCCACAGGCATCGGTGATTAATTGAGCTTCTCTGAGCAGAACAGCATTCTTTGTCAGACGCTGTGACGCATATCATGAATTATTATAAGAGTCTGTGGAGTCTCGCAGCTCAGGAACTGGTCTCAGCCATGGTCGCTCAAAAAGTCAGGCATGCCTGGAATAAAAGCTTGAGGCAATAAGAAATGGGTCTATTGTTAATCACCTGTTAAGCTAAAATTAATTTACATTTCAAATGTAAATTCCAAATCACCATGGGTTTTATATGAGAAAAGATAGAACCGGGTCTTCCTCTTTCTGGATTTTCGTGACCTAGATGAAGAGACTACTGGTTTAGGTGGAGGAGCTGGCTTTGCACCTGAGAGGTTCGAGTCCAAGTTCCAAGGCATTGGAAGAGGAAAAGCTTGTTGCTTCTGAGAAGATGTAACAGGACTCATGGCCAAGGCAGGTAGCAGCTAGGTAGGTACGGTAGAGTAAGGTAAGGTACCTACCAAACGAATACGAACAAAAAAATCTTTCCCACTTCTCCCTATGGTTGCTCCCATCAACAACTCCCCTCTTCACCACTTGGTGCATTAAGGTTCTGCTTCAAATAGGGCAGGCCAGGACCTTTACCCCACATGGGCAAGACTATTTCGCACCAATTTAAATGTTATTTAGATCCTTCACTGCACCATTTTGCTGACCTGGAGCAGGGAAAACAATACATCTTTGACTTTAAAACTGTGCAAAATGTCATAACAGGACAATGTAACTTTGATCCCTTATACAGCGCGTTGGCCTTTTCCATCGGCTATGCAATGTAATTTTTGGAGAATTAATTTCTTGTGGCAAAGCCAGTGTTCCTTAAACGGCTACCAGAGACTGCTGATGACACCATTGTCTGCTGTATAGAGATACATTTCCAGTTTTCCAAGTTCGTCTGTCTGCCTGCGTACGGTCTGTCTGCTTACTGTTCTGTTGGTTATTTCTTCATAACAGAATAATCAAATTAATAGAAATGAGTATCAGTCAGGTCAGTTAGAGTACATTACACCAGGTTAAACTTCTTTTTTTAAATCCATATGATCAGTTATTATTAGCTGAGTATTGAGACACCTCAGTATTAGCTATTAAATATTTTTATCAGAAAACAGCCCTACCCATTCTCAATGAAAATTAGCTTTGCAAATAAGCTACGTGTGAATCTTTCAAAGAGTGTAAATAGCTACCTCTGAATATTTTCTTGTACTTGTCCTTGTCCTTGCTCTACAGGAAGTGAATCAAAATGCTGATCACACTAAGCATGTTGGAAGTCAGGTTTCCATGGATAGTATTAAACATAGGTATGTCAACTCTAGCAATAATGTTATGTTTTATAGTATGTTATGTTTTTTATGACATAAGGACCCCCTCAAAAATCCCCCTGGCCAATCTCACAAGAGAAAACTAGAACTGGGCCTGGATGCCAAGCCAGCCTGCCCTGCTCAATGCGCTGCCAGCTAATTAAAAATGCAAATTAAAATAATGATGCTATGCTAATACATTTCTAATGTTATATAAACTAATATGTGCACTTACCAACTTATACACACTGAAGACGCTTATCATGCAACACACTGGACTAGGCTTACGTCCACTCCACTGCATACTGAAAAACATGTCAATGAACTGTGTAAGCGTGTCTAATCCCATCAGGCCGGCGGTTTACTTCTAGCCATAGCACGGTAGCGGGTCTCGGCAACTTGGATCTCCGATCAAACCAATGTTTTCCTCAGCAGGTGGCATGCAGCCCTGCGGTGACAAAAATCCGACAATTTTGACGGGCGAATAAGTAGGTGTCGGGCAGTTGCGATCCCGCAGTATTTCTGTGAAGGCACTAATAAAAATAATCACACATGATGAATATAATTCAAATTACTATCATTTTCATCTTAAACCAGCCACATATCTTGAACGGCAGGGTGAGGGTTAATCCTGCCTAGCCATCTAGCCCCGGTTGACAATAAAATCCGCCAATCCGCATTTTGTGATTGTTTTGCTGGGAATGTTTGTTTTTCAGACACAGACAGGGAGCACCTGGCCATGGCAGTCCGATCACTTCAACCAAGGCCGCGCAAAAACACCAGGAGTCGGAGCAGCAACTTCGTGCTGTGGTTCACTTTGAAAACATTTGGGGATATTGGAGTGGATTCAGCTGGATGAGCGTTGACGGGGGTAGAGTGTGCACACTGAAAAAGCGCGCAAAAAAAACGAAGATACTCATACAGCTCATTGAGTGTTTTTAGCACAGCAGAAATTACAGTTTAGAGGCACTGCAGATGTTTATCTATCTGTTTTGCATTTACAAATTATTAATAAACATTTATGAGCGGCATCTGAATTTAAAGTGTGACCATACACATGCCAAGAATTTACAATCAAAACACTTCTGCTAGTGTGTTCTGTTTTATCGAACTGCACCCATGATTTTCGTCCACTGTGACTGTGCTTTGTGTCAGCCTGCATTATTTCACAGCTGCCAGTATGGGTTTCATTACTTACAAGACCAAAACCCCAAAGACCTCCAAAGAGCAACAGCAGCACCATTCGTTGGGAGAAAATACTTCCATGGAAGGCTGATTGAAAAAAATTTACAAAACAAAAAATGTGATGGCCAAGAGTCGGCCATGAATGGTTATCCAAATGCCCTTTAGATACACTGATGTAAGTCTGATTAGAATATTACAAGCTGAGAGAAGTGCTTTAAAATCAGTCCCAAGTTTTACAGGCTGTCGGTGAAGCGATGCTAGGGTGGGCTTAATGCGGTTTCAGGTTGATTCGGTTTCTATTAGCTGAAGGGTGCTTGGAGTGCAAATTTGGCATACCTGACAGTAAGACATTCAAAGGGGCTTGTTGATGAAAATGCGTAGATCTATTTCTCGGTAGCACTTAGTGACAGGCTGTATTTCGCAGACGGAAAAAGGTCAGACTGGAGATGCTTTGGATTTGCACTTCAAATGAAATGTCAGGAGTTAGCTGGCAGGGTCTCCATTACCTTTGATCGCTTGGTGTCACATGGGATTGCAAATTTAGGAATCGCAGAAAACACGTCTGTATTAAACAAAAACGTGTCCAGTTTCTCAGTCTTTATTTAGAAACCAAATATCATGATAGTGGTTACATTTATATACGTTAAGTCAAGCAAAAAGGTGTTTGACAACACAAAAATAATGACATACTGACGCTACGTATGTTTTTGATTTTGTGGCTAATACCTCCTATCTGTTCTTGGTGCTATTACATTTAAAACTCAATTTTAAATAAAAGTGTACACATAGAAATCAGCACCACAGTACCTATACTAAATGCTTCACTAGGTATTCATAAAAAAAGGTATATTTACCCATATTACCCCCACTGAAAAGCAGTCATCACATTATCTGTAAACAACTAAAACAAATCTCTATGCTGAAGCGACCTTGCCTTTTGAAGGATCTGCACATCTGCCTGTTTTTTTAAGTGTGTGTGTGTTTTAATTCTGTGTGCGTGCGTGTGTGTGTGTTGTTGCGTGTGTGTGTGTGTGTGTGTGTGTGTGTGTCCGTGAGTCCGTGACGCTGGCGTAGGGATAGCAGCATGAGACAGAGAGAGAGAGAGATTGCCTGAGTTTTGTTTTTCTGGGAGAAAAGTCACTGACTTCTTTTGAGTGCTGTGGACGAATCCCTGACTAACCTCTCTACCACTTTATTCGCCATAGCAAAATGTTCAGTATGTTCGTTTTCTACCATTTAATTTAGCTAATTAAACATTAATACTTCTAATTATATCAAAATTAAAATGAGATATGGGCTTGGTCTTGGCAAACAGGCAGGGGAGAGTGACACACACAGGCAGAAGTGCAGGCACGCACTCAAATGTACGAACAAGCTGCAGCAGGGTTTAATTTTATAAGACGAAACTGCCGCTGTGGGTTTCTGCAGGACGGCTCACTTCATCCCAGTTTCTTTACACACACCCCTCCCCCTTTTTATTTCGTAATTAATATTGGTGGGTTTTTTTTGTTGTAGTTTTCTGTTCGTGGGTTAACATTACTGCAAGTCTGTCAGCAGTAGGATTTTTACTTTTTTTCAGTAGCTGGATTTTTTTTGCACTTCTTGGTTAGTCTGATCTATTAGCTTTCTGAGTGGATCTGAGCTGGCGAGGGATTCAAGGGGGCGTACCATGACATTACTTTAAGTACTTGTTTTTTTCAGTATTTTCTTACTTACTGGGTGCCCTTTTACAAAAATATGTTGTTCTTATTTTTCACAAAATATATTTTGAGCTGAATATATTTTGACATTTCTCAATGCCATTCAAGTTTTGACAAGGGAACACTGGAAAAAATAAACACTTAAAAATATGTAATCCTTTCATTACATTCTTACAATTTAATAAAGTGCCTTGAGTTTCCTGAAAAAGCAAGTGTTTGTCGTATCACATGTTAAAACACATGTAATACTTACAACTTGTTACTTTATAGCAGAGGTGTCAGACTTGTATAAGGTAGTGGGATTTGTTCTAATGAGACCTCATGGGGGCTGGATTATTTTTTTGCGAAAATCAATTTGACTCAACACATGGATATTTAGGCTACTTGTGGATTTATTATTTGAAATCATTCAAGAAGGCCTACAGATACCAATCAATGAGAAAATGTTTTCCCCTTATTCCACTTAAAACGCTTGGGTTTCTGCGTCTCCACATTCTGCAACCGTAATCGTAAACACCGAGTAGCACTGAAAAAGCAACAAGTTTCTCTTCTTCCACTCTGAATCCACTCTCCCTGGACCTTGATCTGCAAAACAGGGGATAGTTTGATGTCATAGTTTAGTTTGATGGGTGGAACGAAAACCAGCAAACACCGTGGCCCTCAGTGACTTATCTAATAAGCTAGCTGTATTTAAAACCTACTTAAGCTTCACAATCTTACTCTGTATTCTGTAAAATTTGATGATATTTATCAGTTTGTTCTGTTTTAATTTGTTATTGTTTTAATTTGATAGTTTTGGGTAGTTCAGAATTGTTACATAATGCAAGATAGCTGCAAATTTCTTTTACTTTTTGTCTCGCAAAATGTGAAATGTACATGCAGTTGAACTCTAAAATTGACATTCTAGGAATCTAAAGCAATTCGCAGAATGGATCTCCTCAGGAACTTCAAATCGCATTGGCTGTCCAGCATGAAACTTCAGTAACATGTGTCTACATGATTGATTCAACGGCCAAACGTTTTGCCACAGTTTCTTGCAGCTATATTTTCTGTTTGACAGTCACTGTATAACAGGTTATGTTAAAAAAGTAATGTAATCAGACCTTCTTTCTTTTTTTTACTAATAAGAGGGTAATGCTCATCTGAAGGTGTTGAATTTCTTTCTGTGTTTGGTTTTAAACCATTCGGGTCCTTACCTAGTACATAACTTTGCTTAGGCAGTGCAGACTTCGCCATGTTACACATCATGAAATTTGTAATAAAAAAAGTAAGTTTGTTGCATAGTTCCTGTGATCCCAGTAATTGTATGTTCCTTCTGTGTATATAAGATGTAATTATTAAAAATTGTGAAATTATGAAAATATAAACAATAAAATTAGACGATGGGAGGAGGAGGATGAGGAGGTGGAGGAACCCGCCCGTTGTTGCCTGCAACTATATTTACATATTGTGTTTGAATATCTGAGTAATTTGTTATTTATACATTTGTCCAGAATATTATTATTATTACTATCCCAGACGTGAGCCGTGGTTAATCGAGCTGTCCTATGATCCAGTGCGCTGTATTAGGGATGGGAAAAAGAAGACAGAGGGGGTGGGTGGGAGGGAGTGATTGAGTGGTTCTGCCAATGGTCTTAGTGGCCTGCAACATAAGTGCAATTGAGTGGGGAAAAGGAAGAGGCTACTTACATTTTCACTTGCTGGTTGACACCTGACACCTGTTGGCTTTTACCAGCCTGTCGACATCGGGGGACCAGTTTCTGGGCAGTTGCGATTTTCATGATGTGATTAAGATGTCTGTGTGTCTCTCGATTCTGCAGTTTGGACTTGTTAATATTCATCACCGAGAAAGCCTGCTCACATAAATATCTTGTCCCAAATATACAAAGTATCTTTGATGCAAAGGCTGTCTTTTTTGTGTATTTTGGTGTCTGGAATTGATAGAAGGATTCCAAACCAACAGATGCGAATTTATCCTTCAACGGTGCATGACCGTTGATGGTGCACCGTCAGTTGCACCACTGACTGCCCGACTCCAGTCCGCCTCCAGCCTGTCCAGCGCCCCGACAAGGCTAGCAAACACGACATTAGCCGTGGCAGTGTCTGTCATTGGAACCAGCTCTACGAACTCCGCGGTAACAGTCAGAGATGCATCCACACCGCAAATAAATATTCCTAATTGGGCTTCATCAGTCATGTCGGTGCAATAGCGAATGCAATAAAGGACTTAACTTTGTCTTTTAGTAGACTGTTCAAATCTCCAGCAAGTTCCCTAATTCTCTCTGCATCAGTATTTCTCGACAAGCTGACGTTAGCTAAAAGCTTGTCGCTTCTCAGGGCACACCAGCTCGGCTGCCTTTAGCATGCAGGTCTTGCCAATTTCCCTCTCCGAGAATGTCTTGGACGCTGCAACGATTTCACTGGCAATGATATAGCTGGCCTTAACTGCTCCATCACATTTGTCTCCCGACATTTGGAAAATATAGACTTTTTTTTTTGAGATTATGCAAGCTCATTTCCCTTTTTCGGATCGGAGTTGCCCCATATAATACTTCTCGTATTTTTCGGCGTGGGTCTCACAGTGTCGTATGATGTTATACTCATTTGCTACAGCCACTTGACGTTAGCAAGTAAGGCATATAGGTTGGCCATGTACCTCGCAGAAGAAATAGTTAAATTTTTACTTGAAATACCCAACATTCCGTGTCAACCCTTCTCCTTTTCAACAGAAATTTTTGCGCAGTAAATGTGTTTATGCGCGATTGTCAGCGCAGCAACTCGACTTCCTAATTAATTAATCACATCATAGAAACCTCTTACTTTGCTTATTACACACAGTTGATCATAACTGGATGCGAATATTTTAATTATTATTATAATTTTTAAATAATTTTTTTTTTTTTTCGACATTACATTTTTTTCCCTTTCCACCAAAAACATCTTGGAGGCCGGATGAAACCTGCTGGTGAGCCAAATCTCTGATATCTCTGCGTTATAGCATTCTTACTGCAAATACTTATTTTTAGTAAAATGAAGTAAATTTACAGTAAATTTAAGGAGTCAAAGGCAACGGATTCTTCGGACCTGATTCAGATCAGTTCTTCTTGGTGAACTAAGAGACTTCCTTGGTTCCGATTACTGCTAAACAAAACAGTACTGCTAAACAAGACATCGAAAGGCCGATATACGCCAGTGCAAGCATGGTTATATGCATATTAACATTTCCAGGAGTTATCAACATGAATATCACATGTCAGTTATCACTGGTTATGATAAAAACACAGTCTGTCTAGGCACGGCTTGGGGAGATGAAAACCAATGAAATCAGAAACTTATTGACAGGATGTTCTCAGTAACAGCAACATAACGTCTGCCAGTAAATGATATTTTAAAAAAGAAAAAGAAAAAAAAAAGCAAACACACAATAAGGTCCGTAAACAAAATAAGGAGCACGCCATAATCACTGTACTAGACTGAATCAGAAAATCTTTACGAGACAAATTGCACTGAAAAAACCAACAGGGCTGCAGTGGACCTTGACAGATGGATTGGGACATTTAACAGGAAACACAGATCACATGTCAAACCAGCAGCAGTATGCCACTCCACTGGCTGAAGCAGAAAGCGGCAATTAGCAGTCAGAGTCAAGCTGCCCTCCGGTTAAATATTGCAATATTTAATAAGACTCAACTCCAAAGAGATTTATACTTCCCACTCAGTCAAAAGATGCTGTTCTAAAAGTGAACCTGGCAAAATCCATCCACCATCCACCAGCCACTCCCAATTGCCTCCACACTTGCGGTCACATGATCACATATTCTCACAGGCTGGAGAACACATGATTATTAGGACACAACCCACAACCCCCTGGAAGAAAAATGCTTCGTGGTTGCCCTACTTGAACTAAATTAAAAGTACTTTTTAAAAGGCGTTCATTACCCGTTAGAAGCAACTTCACATTATGTGTAGGTAGTATGTGGAGCCCTACAGGGGTATATTTCAGTTCTGTGCCATTAAAACGCCGACCTGGACCAGCTTGCATCTCCTGCGTTTTTTTTTAGTCACATGAAAATCCCACGAGAAATACTGTATGAGCTTTACGTCGACTACCACGCCCGCACAGAGACTAGCTGATCTTCTAGACAGAAATGCCTTTCGATTGGATGACATTGTGTGCACTTTCTTTGCCACGGTCGGCTACCGTTCATTTTTCAGCACCGCCAGCGTGCACAGGAAGTGACACCGTGTCAGAGACGCTCACCTTCCTCTGCACTGAAAGTTTTCACCCACACTGAAAGTGACAGCTGCAGCAGTCCAATTCACGCTCATCATTTCCTGACCCAGAACCTTAAAAAAATAAAATAATAATTCTCAGTTGCACGTCGAGACTTTTGGTGAAACTTCAGATTGGGGTTTCCTGTCAGACGGTACATTACCACCCAAGACGTTAAATGTTTGGTTAAATGGTGCATGCAAACGCCTAGACAGCACAACTGAGCAAATAATGGGAAATGGCATGACATGCGGAATGTGAGATTTGCACGCGAGAACGCTCAGCTAAATATCGCTGCTGCCAACCTTACTTGTGTAGAGAAATCTGTGATAAACAGAACGTCATCAGCAAAATAAGTGTATTGTATGCCGCCAGCAAAAAAGTGTATTTTTATGTTGATTGTCAGCAGATGCTCATTGGTTTCTCTGCAGAGGAATGTGACAGGCTTGGCGTGTGCCTTTTTTTACGCATGACACTTGCTTGAGACAATACTGTGAACTACCACAGACCTAACCAAACAAACCACCAGACAGATAAAACCAGGTAAAGAGGAACACATTTCCCAACAAAGCAGTCAACTTTATAATGACTCTCCACAGAAACACTGTAGCACTGTTATATATATATATGTAAATCTCTCCTGATTTTACAGAACCTCTCCTGGCTCTGGTTTTGTTTTATTTCTTCAGTTTTCAATTTTGTTGTTTTTCATTTTTATTTTCTAACTTTTCTACAGTGGTTCTGTCTTCTGAAAACTTTTGGTAGTTTTTAAAAATGTTTTTCAATTTTTGTTATTCACATACACACTCCAAAAATTATTTTATTATTTTTCATTGTAGACTTAATCGTACACAGCTGGACTTGCATAAGCCCTAAGGTCTGAATGAAATCAAAGCCTTTCAAAGAATTTTCATCCTTCAAAAATGTGGAGTCGACTGTCATCACTCGTCGAAATCTGAAATTTTCAGGCGATAACCCACATCGGAAGCCTCTCATGGGAACTTTTTTATTGTCAACTTCAAAACACCTCAAAGCAGCCCATTGACCACATGGAAATCTGCCCGCTCCGATGTCCCGCGATCCCATCCGTCACATTGTGGTCGGATTATTAACTTATCATTGAGGCACAGCGCTCCATTACTATCAACCTACCTAATGAAAACACCGGCGTAGTAATTGTACCGTAAGCTCCATTTTTAATCATAACATTTTAAACATGTGACCAGTGAACCATATCTAATGCAGATATGATACAATGGTTTGGTGTGTTTAGGCAACATACTGTAGCACAAGCATATTTTTTATGGAATTATAATTATAATTATTTATTATGTTTTATTTTTTTCTTGTTTTTTTTTTTACATCAGTAAGGATTCTGTGGATAGGCAGCCGTTTACAATTAAATCACAGTTGCTTGAAGGGTTGAGGTCAATTTCTGATTCATGTGTTCCAATTAGCATCCTCTTTTGCATTCATTGTGCAGAGCATGATGTACTAATACCGAAATTGCTTAGAAGAATTAATTGGGTGTGGAAAACCAGAATTGTCCCCAACCCTGGTTACTTGCATTGTATTGTCACGGGGGTATTATGTATTTTTCACTAGCCTTGTCTGCAGACGCCACACTTCTGCAACTATAGCTACAAACATCAACGACACCGGATCACAGGACATGCATTGTATTGTATATGTATTGTACGTCTATTGCCTGCACATAGATAGTTGTACACATAGATATAACCTTTCGCGAAACAGCTGGATAAATCACACAGTCCAGCCAACAACTTTCAAATGCACAAACTGAACAGCTGACAAAACAAAACTTAATTCCCGGAAACAACGGCTTACGAAACATACATAAAAAAACATGACATGTTGTCCTTTCATGCCAGCGAAGACCTGCTACTGATAATTATCTATGTATGCACGCCAGGGATTAGAATTGTGGACAACTGCTTGTTTACCTTCAACTCCGGTTTGCCTGCCTGGCTCGTATTCTCCAATAAAACAAAAGTAAATACAGGAAAATATGATGCATCGTCTTTGCATCACAAAAGTCATTTACATCACTCTGCAGTCCCTCAGTTAAAAAAAATTGTGGTGCATATATTATGGGGTGATTAGCAGAGATCATCATTTCGACATTCACAACAAGTGCCGTTTTTATTAAAATTGCCGAAGAAGAAATGTCACTTTGAATTCAGTTTCTGCTCTTTTTTTCTGTACAAAAATCGAATAGTTTTGTGTTCATATCACAACAAAATTGCATGAATAACAAGGCACAGACAGCCTTGGCCTTGGGGGATACATTAGATGTAATGCAATGAAGTACACAACTCCAAACTGTTAAATCTTTTTTTAGTCTTTAGCGTTTGTGATCGTGTGAGGTCATCAAAACGGAACAAAATAAATCTGTATCTAAAATCCAATTTAAACATAGGATTTTTTTTTTTGCTTCTGTGTCCATTGTGAAGAACATTGTCTCTGGTTTTATACGTCGCCCTGGGAAAAGAAAAAGATAAAAGGTTTTAGGCTTCAGCTGTGTGAGGAAGCTGCCGTTTCAGATATTCGTTCCCCTGCCCTCACAGTTTCGGGACAAGAGCTCTCCGGGGGCACCCAGGGGTCAGACGGAGATCCAGAAATATCTGCACACCGCAGGGCGTCGAGGTTATCGCAGGGTGACGAGAAACCCTGGGTGCTCCTCACTGGTGCCATCAGGCATCAGGAATGGGAATTGCAGGGCTTCTCTCGACCCATTATAAAATACATTATAAAATACATTATAAAATACATTATAAAATACATACCAAATATCAAGTGTAGTTATTTAGCTCACGTTTA
>JAOVYW010001046.1:0-16779 GCA_025775045.1 Hiodon tergisus | reverse complement strand
ATAGTGACAGCCAGTACAGTTAATAACAAATTATTTGCCTTGCTTGGCCGGAGCGCTACAGAACAAAGATGATTTATCCTTTGTGAATATGGACATCGTCGTTTCCAGGAAATAAAAAGATTTCTGGTATATACTAAACTGACTGTGTTAATTTTCAATTCTAAACCTATGTATGGCTACATAAACGTATAACGAATAGTTTTATCTTAGTTTAGGGTGACGTAAAATAAAGGTGAAAAAAGGACTAGTAGAAACAAAGTGCTAATAGCCAGCTGCAAGGAAGACAGAGGCCAGAAACACAACGTTGCACATCTGGTCCATTTCACAGGACAACAGAATATTTCTACAGCTTAGGGGCAATCTAAAAGATGCTTTGTTACTACTTGCCTAACTTCAAACACTTGAAATTATAAACATTTATTATAAGCATTACTTACGGTTATTATATGAGCCTGGAGAAGCTATAATACGCCACCATTTAAACAATCTGTCTAAAAGTCTTGTATTTATAGTTTAAACGTTCCAGGGCTCTGTGACGTACTGTGCTATTGTAGAGGGAAACTTTGACACACAACCCCTGAGAAACTTCCTCCCTGTGTAATGGAGAATGATATCACATTCACTAGATCACACTTTCAACTGAAACCCGACACAGGACGAGATAAAAAGCAGTCCCGCGTGGAACGGGACAGCTACTGGATTTCTTCCTCGGTATTCCTGCATTTAAACTTCATCGTACAAGGCCCATGGTAGTCCTCAAGTAAAACGTTGTCAGTGAGCACTCCGAGTAGATATCTACACTGGTAATCTCCGAGGAGTGATTTCATTATGGTCAGGTCTTTGTGGTTTGGAAGCAATCTGACAAAGACATCCTTTATCGTGCCAATACATTCACAACCCGACTGTAATCGAAGACGTCCCGTGAAAGAATGGCCAAACGCCACCACTACTGTAGCTTTTGAATTGAAACAGGATCTCCACAATTCTAATGCACTAACACCAGGAGGAAGGAGAAAAAAATATTGCCTGGGGGTCTTTCTATAGTTTCTCATTAAGGGTACACCATATAAATGCACCCCCCTCCCAAAGTAAAATATTAACTCAAAACTACCCATAAAGGTACTACAGCAAGTATATTTGACTGTTTATATACAGTATATTGGCGTCATCAGTCAGTATGGTTCACTTTTATTTTATTTCAAGTTTCCTTTTCATATGTAATTTTTCCATTTTAATTACCAGTTGTATAATTCCTTTTTTTTACGTGTTGGATTTCACTGTTTATCCAAAAAGTGAAAAGCCCAAGGGAAATCCACAGAATGCCCACAGTGTCTCTGGAGCTGACTCCGCTGCTTAGTCAAACCCGTGCCATCTTAATGGTTTGGATTTTGTTTCTTTCCACACTGTGGTCACATACACTGTGGTTGCAAAGATGGTCCAGCCCAATTAAGAGTGGGGCGGGAAGAGGAGTCTGAGTTAAGCCCCGTTTCCACAAACCCAGTCCAGCCATGCCACAGCGTTTCACATTTTTGCTGACTACAAATAATATTAGTGACTTGGGATAAGCAAATTGCAGATTTTAGCCAAAACAGAAATTTTCATTTTAACTGGTAATATGGGGGGGCTGAAATATTCAAATTTTCACATGTAGAAAAAAAGATCAGTTACTGGAGCTTAAATTTATTCTACGCTATTCTCATTCTTTCATCCTGCCACAAGTTCACATGGGTAGTGTAGAGAGCTGATCCTAAGCAGATGACTATCCAGCAAAAATGCTGTCCATATATCATTAAAAAATTATCTAAATAACAACTCATTGCTGTCAGTCAAATATAAATGAATAGTCCAGGTCCTTGTTTAAATGTATTCATAAAAAAATTATATGAATCACGTATTACCAAGCAAATCAGCACAGATGCTCTTTTAGATACAAACAATATGCCTTTCTGTTCCACAAAATAATGATGGTGTCAGATGAGTAGAAGACTAATATTATAATAATAATTATCCCAGTCAGTTTTATAGCCCGGTCTCCACATTAAATGCCAGAATCAGACATCTCTGTCTGGTCCCAACATACATCATAAACATTAAACTCCAAGAAAGTTCTGAGCTCTGCTTAATAGAACTTATTAACCATCAGTGCCAGACACAGACATTTTTAATTGGGTGGGAATGTTTGCTTAAGAATATCAGATATTGCGTTCCAGACTTGTAACGGTGAACCAAAAGGAAGAGAAAAGGGGTGGGTGGGGAAGAAGCAAAAACTGAAGCCAAGAACAACAGCTGTGGTCCTGTGCTGCATTTCCAGTGATCCTCATCTTGGTGGATGTCAAGCCTTTTTTCACCAGCGGAGCCCGCTCAGACAACCTCCAATCGACTCGTTCATGCTCCACAAGCGTTTCGGGAAGGGTTTGCCAATTAACCAAATTGCTTCTTAAATGATCTCCAGATGTGGGATATAGACTTTGGATTGGCTGTTTACCCCACAAACACAGCCAGCCAGTTGTACTAGGTTCTATATCTTAATCCTGCAGTCCTAGCATCATTAGTTAACCAACCGGTCTCTGAACTCCAAAATGACTCAGTATTATAAAAGAAACTCCTAAGCACTGAATGAATACGTGTAACTTTTAAATACAATTGCATTATTACTGTTGTCATATTAACAATGAAGTTATAAAACATTATCTGCCAAAACAGGAGATCCGGCTCTGAATTATCCAATCCAATTATCTGTTATTCCAGGCAATGCTTCTGGATTAACCCTTCGGGTTTGCTGAGCTGATAATATATCTGAGGCTCTGACTATCAGAAAAAATGATTAAAGGAATCTTTAGGATGCAACCACTTTTAAATACACAGGCATCTGTTCTTGACTCCATAGCTTTGTCCAGCAGGTACTGACATCCAAGCATTATCGTAATCATACACTGTAACTAATGATCACCATAGTTATTGAAATACATAACCTAACAAGCTAATCTTGTGCTGTCTGACCGTTGTTATAAAGGTTTAATTACAAATAATGACCGTCTCAAACCCAGAGCCTAGCTACTTTATGAGTAAAGCTGGTGAATACATCAGAAGCCTATGCCACTTAATATAAAAGAGCTCCTGAAAATAGAGCTTTTTTTGTCAATTGACCTAAATGTTAGTAATGTACTTTTCCGATACTTTAGACACAGTGGCATAGCTAAAGAAGAAAATAATAGTGAAGCAAACTTTCTCCACGATATACTGACCATATAATAAAATATAACTGCCGTAAAATGGAAAGCAAAAACGTTCGCTAAATAAGTTAGGCTGCAGACTGTATTTCCCAGCACCACGTAACAATGATGTCATGAAGCTTTTCAAATAACAAAGTACTGAATGGATAATGGACCTAGTTATTATACTTATAATGTTATATTACCCCATATATTAAAATTTAATTATGCCCTCTAAATCAAAAACATGGTTACTTGACAACAAACTGACAAAGTTAGTGAAAGATATCCTCCCTGTCCCTGCAATGATGCTTGATATTAATAAAACATCCTCAACAGGCTATGTTCCCGGATCCCTTAAGTAGGTGTTATTAAGCCCACTATAAGGAAACCTAAAATCATTACTAAATCAGCATTAACTGATTTTTGTAGTCCAGTTTTTGTGCAGGGCCTAGTACCGAAACAATACTCAAGTATTTTTCACGTATATGTTGAAGTAGTGAATTATGTCTTTATAGCCTCTGTCAGAACTAGTGCCTCCAGAGCTCAGTGCTGCTTTGACACTAGGGACCATCAGGTTGCGAAGGCTTGACAGCAATGTCGATGGTAAAGGAAGTGCACCTTCCTGATCTAGACTATACCTAACAATGTGTTTATTTATGTAATTAAATAACAAAATGTACGGTTTAGCCTTGGTTTAGGGGTCCCACAGGGTTTGGCTTTGGGCCCTTACTTAGTTAGCACAAACGGCTATCCCAAAACCTGTTTTTTTATTTCCTATGGGGAGTGCAATCTGTCAGGCAACTTTGTGACAATTCAAGTGAGAAAAGGCACATTGATTTGATTGATTGATTGATTGGCAAGTAGACAGATCCCTACTAACCAGCGTTCTTTGTCAGGTTGGTGCCCAAAACACTCCAGCCCTGGGGTAAGGTCAGGTGTCTGAGGGCCAGGGCCAGGTTCTTGTCCAGCTGCTCACACTTCAGCGGGGGGAGACGACACTCATCCAGAAAGGCGGCACACTCCAAGCTGGCGGCCTGCCCGGCCATGCCCACCAGCAACTGTGCCATGTTGGAGGCCAGGTCCTGGACGTAGTGGAAACGATCTTCCGCCACCAGTTCCACAGGGCCGCCGCCAAGCTTGGTTGAGCAAAGGATGACCTGGACCGCCTCGCAGCAGTCATGAGCTGGGGTTTGGAGAGACACTGAATTAGCAGGCTAGCGGCAGAAAAAAGTAATTGATTAAATATTCCTGGGGTTTCTTTCCTCCCTTCCAAAAGCGTGCTCAATCAAGAGGGCTTTCAAGAAAGAAAAGAAAAAAAATCACCATTAAAGCATTTAACATGTGTACCAGGCACTTTATATATCATCACCAACACAGGTATGGAAATGCTAATATCAAATACCACTGATATTTATAATGTTACCTTATTAATAAAAAACAGAACGTACTTCTCTATCAAATCTATAACACCGCCTACAGCTCTTACAGTACGATAAGTAAAATCATTATTAGGTCTGAGGAAAAAATTACAAGGTAATGAGTTCTTTTTCATTTTATACGCAGCACAGTGGCTGATGACATGTGGAAAATGTGATTTAATGGAGGCCATTCCTTTTGTAAGGACATGCCGGATGCCATATGAGCTGTTATCTGTCGAAGGGGCTTGGCTTGAGTCAGGCCGCAGCCTTCCTGAGGGCTGCGGTTTGAAAAAAAAACATGAGCTGATGCTGTTCCCACATAGCGGTTAGCCTGCATAAGGAAGGCCTGGGCAAATGCCTGCAGCGGTGGCCCAGGGAGGAGCTGTAACACTCACAGCACCCAGCCTCTGGATCTACAGTGCTCCGCACGCACCAGGAGCCCTGGCAGTAGTCTCTGGCTTACAGAGAAAAGATCCCACTAAAGATAGTGAGTCTTTTCATTTATTGCTGAACAAGCTAAGTCACTGACTTTTTAAATACGTTTTTAATAGTCAGGCAAACACTAAAAACTAATATTTTTTTCACCATATGACCTTTTCATCTTTAAGGATACAATACAGATACGCTGAGATTGCAGGATCATGCTACAAACCATCATAAATAATCAGAATTTCCTATATAGATTGCCAAATGTCAAAATGTAGTCGTAACAGAGAGCACTTAATCAACTTTAAGTATATATATACGTACGGATGTGTACGTGTATAACCCATATATTAAAGCGAATACTATATGATTAAAGCACTGAATAAATTTTAATATGAACGGGAGCGATTTAAAATGGCTTTGCTAAGACTTTCCAACAGAGTCCCTGACTGTTGTTTGAAATTTACCTCTCTGTTAACAGTGTCGGGTGTAAAATTAGCTATGTTTAATTTTTGTTGAGAATTGAATCTTAGCAACCCATAGGTTACTAAAACAAACCTGGGACCTCCATGACAGGGTCTGCTCACCAAAGGACTCACAAGTGTACCTTGAAATGATAACAGCGTCTCCCAAAAACCCTTTTGTGCATTCATTTTATTATTTTTTTTGCTCTTAATGCACTTTCTAAGGACCTTTAAACGTTCTCGTGATGAGTGATTACAGAGAAATGCCATAGAGTATTAAACTGGCATGCGCTATACTAACAATAGTGCTAAGCTACAAATGCACAACGCCAATTACTCTTTTAAAAAGATACAAATGCATTTATTCCCCTTTAACATTGATTTAGTCCTGAATTATCGAACATGAAGTAGATATGCGGAGCTTTCCTTACGAAATAATATATTCTACATACTGCTAACCCCCGTCGCACCATGTATGGAAATAAAACATTTACTACATTTTTTGCTCCATGTCAGTTCTAATGCAATTCTCAGCCGACAGACACTGCTCCTCTGCACCAGACCATGGTAGCTAAGAGGGTAACTGATGCAGGAGGCAGATAAAAGGTAGAGGGAAGAGGGAAAATAATTCTGCTCTGTGGAGACCACAGTTTAATACCACGTTAACTCGGCCCTGTACTACTTTGGTGGGCTATTCCATCTTTTCTCTTGAGTGAAAAATATGTTCTAGCTCCGGGCCTACAGTCTACAGGAGTCACTGAAGAAAATACATAGAACGAGACACAAAGGTAGAGGTGCATGCTAATTGTTCATTACACTTCCATGTGTGGGTCAATCTGCTTGATCTGTACTACAATGTGTGGGTTATTTTCAATCAGTTCATAATTTAATCTTACTGTTTACTTAGCAGATGCCATTAGACAGAGTGACTGTATGGCACGGAATATGGATTATACTGGATAATATTTAAACTTTTACCAACTGTAATCAGACAAACCCCACAAAGGCTTCACTTCCTCTTGACAGTGTGAATATGTATAGATCCCAGGAAACCAGCTTACTTTAGTGGTTTAAAAAGCCTCACAAAACAATAGTTTGTTTACATTGAGAGGTAAGTTGGAACATTGTTGTCTGCTAGTTTTTATCAGTTAATACAATGGGAATAGAGTGCACCGCAGGACACAGTTCTGATAGCAGTCAGTTAAGAGTCGGTGTCAGACCCATGGAATAACCCCCCCCCCTTTTTTCCCCCCACAGACTTAATAAAAACACAAAACCATCAAACATCCTCAGACCTATACCAAGACAACCTTTGCTCTAGATAAATCAGCAGCAAAAGCATTCATGTGAGCAGTTCAATACGAGCTGTGGACATCTCACAGACTGAATTTCAGCCCAAAGTCAATCAAAAGGGTGCAGTGAGCAGGGCCCTGGAACCCTCCCTAGGCCCCAGCGGAGAGCTTGTGTGGTTGTGTGCGAGTGGAAAGCGGGGCTTACCAGGGCAGACAGCATGTAGCGTGACATGGTCGATCCTCTGGGTGCTGGTGAGGTGCCTCTGCCTGGTGCCAGTGAACAGCAGGTAGAACTCTACATCCTTCTGGTCCTCAGAGCACTCGCCATCACAGAGCTGCACGGTAAGGAGACACTCGCCCTGCAACAATGGGGAGGGGACAGGCTCGAAGATCAACAGGTGACAGCAACTAAACACTGGTTCAGTTCCAGCTAAAAGGGCACAAACGATTCCCATCCTAACGCTGTACACATTGTATTTCACCGCATACACGATCGCAAATACAAGCAGTAAATCACTTAGTCTGTGGGCTTACTGTTTTGTGCAGCATGTATACAGGGGCAGACATTGGCCAAACAAATATAAGCATACATTACCCTAAGGAATATTGGTGTAAGATTGTTACCCTTTTTATTGTTTTATTCAAGCCTTGGGTAAAGAAAGTTAAAATTTCACTTTACCACATATGAAAGCTTTCAGAAAAAGAAAATGGCCATGACAGTGCACCCTTTTATTTACACACCGTTTCCTATTCTTCTCAGCTGTTACATCACACTTAATAATACCACCACTCTTTGCTATATCTTGAATCCACGCCCCCTACTCCTTTTGTCTAATCTCAATGACCTTTTCAGCCATTACAGCTGCTGTTATAAAACAGTCCAGGCCAGCCCAACGGCTAACTTACAAAGGCCACATGTGTGACAGCCTTTAGAGGACTGATAATATCTTCATTTATACAACAAGAAGTTGCAGTTCAGTAAATATCGTCTCCCGATCAGCAAGTAGAGAGGGCACACCATCATCAACATCACAGATTTATAAAACATTTAGAAGAGGATAAATGATAAAAAAACATAAACCGACTCTTCAGACGAGGAATAAGATCAAAGGTTGGTACCAAGTGTAGCAGAAAAACAGTTGTGGAAAACAATTTAAAAAAAACAATAAAACAAAATAAATAAAGCAGTTTTATCCAGTTGCTCTCTGAAGGACTCCCAAACCAATGCAGATCAACAGACTAAATTCATTTAAATGGTGCAGTGATTTTCAAAGTGAGGAAATGCCTGACGTTCCAATTGAACTCAGTCATTCATATTAAGGGTTCATGATATAGTATTATCCAGGACATGATCCCAAGGAAAAGTCACACGAACTTGGAGAGGGCCAAGATAAGATACAGGAACAGCTATGCGTCACCCTCTGGGGGATTTTGTTAATAGATTATCCGAGAGCTAGTTCAATCCAAAACTAGGCCCCTGTTGTTTGCTATACATCTCCTAATAACTTTGTCACACTTAACCAAGGGGCGGGGGGTGGAGGTTGTTCTGGTCAGGGATAGAGAAGGCGTTGGAGAAGAGGGGGGATCAGGTTCCACAGCATCTTTGCTAAGAAACACCTCTCCTTTCACAAAGCAGTGAAAGGAAACACCGTTCCAGGACGACAGCACAATTGCAAAAAACATTTAATCATCAGAATCCAATGGATTTGCGACACGGTCGTATATTTACAGAAGGGGCAGACTGACTCTCCTCTCCCAGGGAATACACGCAAACCGGTATGCTGGCTGATGGCAACTGCAATTGGTTGTAAAATAAGGGCCTTGAGACAGTCCCTAGTGCCGCAGATGTCCGGTTGCAAGGTCCTGCGTGGGCTGCTTCCTTACAACTAGCGGTCTTTAGTCAACACAAGGTTCTGCAGCCTGGGGATACTGACAGAAAACCCTTGTTTACAGTGACAAACCATTGGTAACACCAGTACAATGGGCAATTTCCTACACAAATGCCCTGAGGAGGCTTGACCAAAGAACTTCTCCTTCAGGGGAATCATTCACCTGTTAATATACACCTTTGCTACTGTTGCCCGAGTTAGATTTGGACATGCCGCCTGGATAACAGATGGGTTAAACAGGAGCAGAATGCAAGATAATTTCATATGGTTTAAAACCACTTCCTTTCAGAAAAGATAAGCGTGAAAATGGGCAAGGGATCTGAAATCTCCCCCAAATAATTTCTTTATAAAGAATCGTTGAATCATTAACATCTCACAGGCAATCTGATGTCAAATTTCTGCTAACAAAAAGAAGGCATCCTGAATAGTTCTATAGGGCCTTTTCAGACTGCAAAATTATAGAAAAGTCCTCCAGAATGCATTGGCAGGTATTAAAACAAACAAAGATAGCCCCAGGGGGGAAATGCTCTTCTGGTTAATCTATAACAAAAAGAAGATTAGGACACGGTGATATGCATGCACCCATATAATTTTATATATATATATTTTTTTTTTTGTTGTCTTTTCAACACTATACTGAATAATTAGCTTTAGAATTCAGCCTTGCTGCCCCTTGCTGTTAAGTGGGTTTTCACGTGGCGTCCAGGTTCTGGATGAATAACTACAGACTAAGAAAGCTAATTAATCACAGAACCCATCAGTTGAGGGTCTTTACGGAAACACACCAGAGTCTCCACAGCCAACTCATGCTTTGTCCCACCTCTGACCAACCACTTAAAACTTATGAGTACGTATGCATAAAAGCAAGTTGTCCAATTGCCTGCGAGTGTGCATCCGAGTGTGTATGTTAGCATGCATGTGAGCGTGCATGCGTGTGGAGGGGGGTGAAGGGTGGGTTTTAGCATGTCTATGCGTTTCTTTGGTTGCTGGTAGCAAGCCAGCAACTCCAGAAAAGACAGCTGCATGTGCTCACAAGCTTTGCCAAGTTGACTTCAAGGGTGTTCTCCAAGGGCAAATTTAAGTCACTGCACACTGCCTACAATAGCTTATCCCTGGATGCGTAAACTTTGGTGACCGGTGGAGAGAACACATGTGGAGAGAATGTTTCCTGCACTGCTCCTCAGACTAAACTTGACTGTCAAAGAAGTGACTTTTTTGTGAGGAGAACAATCCTTTGTGAGGGATATAGCTATATTACACAATAAATAACGTGGTCTACAAATGACAATGAATTTTATAACTTCCATCTGCAAACTAAAATCTACCAGAGTACAACCTGTTCCCTCAAAATAATCTTTCAAAATAAGTTAGAAGAAGCATGTTTTTGGTTTGTGTGTACAGAATAACTGGGGGAAAAAGCACTGCTATAAACTTCAAGGTAAAGCGGCAGCATAAGGATTGGTGAGCGAAGAGGCCTTTAGCCTGTCTGACAAAACATCAGCTCTCGTTCATGCAAGTAGCAGCACAGGCTGAGCGTGCGGTTTTTCTGCCTGTCTCACGCAGGTTTAACCACCCTCACTCGAGGGCTGTTCGGCAGCAACGCGAGCCACCCCAGGCACTGGGCAGAAAGCAGGAAATGTGCGCCTCACACATATTAGCCACAACTGCTGCTCCAGAGGTTCACTTTGGGACATCAGAGGACCTCAGTCTTACTGCATTCCTGGTGGGAAACATTTTTTTCTTTGCTGACGGCTAACATTTTCAACACGGTTATATTAAATATTTATATTACAGTGGTTTTTTTTTGTGGCTCATTGGAGATTAGCTCAGGAGGGCATGCACAAGCCTTTCAGCCAATATCAAGAACACTTGATTATATGTTTAGCGATGATCGCTGGCAGACTGCCAAAGGTTTGTTCGTTTTTGTTTCCCCGGGTAATTATCATGCGTCGTAATAACAATAGGTCCACATCAAAACGGAGGCTGGGGGGGTGTGCCCTCTCAGTTGTGCTCAACAGCTCGCTGTGAGAAGGCTCAAGTGTCTGCTGTCGGAGAGTGGCCAGTTTCCCTGCCCCTTGCCGAATGCCTTTGCTCCACGCTGCCAGTCCAAAGCTTCTTCGCTAGAAAACAAGTTTGTTTGCATCCACACACCCGTCTTCCGTTTGAGCGGGGGCGCACCCTGAAACCAGACACTGCCCATACGTCACACCCCTGCACCCTATCCCAGAGAGGGCTCTTAAAAGCTCTTGTGTTCAAACAGCACTGTGACTGCGCTCGGTCCCAAGGTGGCTCTCAATTGGCCCTCGATTGCACATTCACAGCACTGTAACACTCAGGTTACACTAGCAAAGAAACTGTCGGATAAAAATGATAGAAAAGCAAGGATTTTTTGTCCACAAATCAGACCGCTACAACGGCAGATAGAACACAAAGATGATGAACCCTGGGGCTACAGGAACGTGTGGCCTGTTTCAATAAGCCGCCGCCAAGAACCTTTTTTACATTCCGTCTGGTGTCATCACTAACCTGCAGAAATGCCCCAGAAATAAACTCACAAACCAGCCAGAGTACAAATGCATGAAATGTTCTCAGGCGATTGTTTTCAAAGCCATAAATAACATTCATTTATTAGTCACATAATACATAAGCTAAACCCCTCCATCTCTTCTATCAGCTAAAACTACCATGCAAATGCAATGAGACTACGCGGCACATATCGTTTAAATAAGTATCTAACAAAGAAACATAATTCCAATAAAACCGTTAGATGATATTAAAGAAATACTTACATATAATGGAGCTTGCTGTGGATTAAGTTTCATGACACTGGACACTGAAATGGAGAGAGAACATTACAAAGTTTAAAAAAAAGTTTCAACATCCTTCAAATATCTTATCGTGGGTCTGAACAATTCAGGGCATGTATTTGCCAGAGCAAACATTCATATACAGACAGAGTGAGTCTAATACTAGCCATTAAAACCTCATTAGCATGAGAATCCTTTGAAGTGATTTCACGTTTAATTTAAAAAATGAACTGCTGAACCGAAAAACATTTTCAGCTTCTTTCAGCCTCAGCACATCATGCGAACATTAGCAAAAACATGAGTGACAGGGGAGACAGGAATTGACTATGTTTATTTCAAAATACCATGTCCAATCATCTACTTAATGCACTTTGGTCCATAGAAGGTTATACATGTTTTCGGTCACTTTCAATATCTCTGTCATAAAAGGACCATGTGGACATTCTTGTGCAACGTGAGCCGAGCAGCCGCACAAGCGCACAAACGCACAATCGCACAAGCGCACAAGCGCACAAGCAGTAGCTGCCTCCCTGTAGCCCTAATAAGGGGTTTGAACTCCCATAGCTTCACAATGTCTGGTCCACCTCAGGTAACTGCCTTTTTGTTCACAATCCTGACAATAAATGGGTTAGCAATAGGATATAGAGACAGTTTTAATCACACTTTCGGACACTATATTCAAAAAGCCAAACCATAAGTCTATAAACTAATGATAATAGTGTAGAAATCAGTGACTTCAGTCAAGACAGACAATTATTCCAACAGTTTGGGTCTATATTTTTATAGGGTGGGGGGTTTCTGTTTTTGCAACATAATATGGTGATGCTATGGCCCATTTGCACTGCAAAAGAAATCAAACCCCAATCAAAAAGCAACTTTTTTCTTGCTAATACTTGTGTGACCAGCAGTCTTCAGTGCCACATGCTTGATCTGAAACACGTCCCTAAACTAACCAAGCCCACACAAACAGGGCCCTCTGTAATATGCAGGAACTTGTGCCCAGCTGCATCCTGGCAGATCGCTGTATACAATGCACTATATATCCGAGAGTGAGAAGAAATGTCATTTTAAATATCAAAATACTAAATTTAGATCCGCAATGAAACCCCTACCCGTGCAGCAGCTGTGTAGTGGTCAAGCCGCTCTACTTTTAGTCAGATTCCAGGTTTAAGTCCCGGGTTGGCCATCCTGGCCTTGCGAAATAAATGCAACCTCAATTTCTAAAGTAATTTTTGTTGTGTAAGGGGGTCTACAAATTCTGCTTCCCTGCAGATACACTTGAGACAGTGAGAGATTGAGAGAAGGCACAATTCACCAGCGCTCTGTGGTGATGGCACACATTGTGCTGCACAGTGGGGCACCCAAACTGCTGTAGGGCTGTGCACTCTGTGTGCACTGTCTGGTGGAAGAGTGCCTCACATCTCAATAGCTACGAGACAGGCGGACGCCTCAATCGATTTCAATGGCGATCCTCCCCCAGTACGGGGTAAATGTCCCGCCAGTTTAATCCATCACTCCATTTTGTCTCTGAGGAACACATTCAGATGGATAAAACAAATAAAAATCTATGTCCGGGGTTTTTGCAATCAGAATTACGTCCATTTCTCCCAGACTGCAAGGGAGCTAAGGAGGCTATCAGTGCTGTCACCGGCAATCTGGTCTCTGAGGCCTTAAGGCACACATGGAATCTGGTCTGACTCAATTAGGCAAACAGTAATTTCCTCTCTTTCTTCACCACCTGTTCCACCACAACAGATGCCAAACAGGATAGACTGCATTACAACAAATGCATTAGGCCTTCCATAATTCTAACTCAGTCACGCCCATCCAAGCTACTTGCGGAGTGCCTCGAATCAACAGTCGCTACCTGTAAAATTGATACCTTTATAAATACCAATTAAAGTTAAGCGCGTGACCATTTTCCCCAGAGGCCCACATGTGCAGTCATGTAAAGTGTAGTCAATGTCACAGCACGGCTCCCTAATCTCCCATTGGGTTGTCACCCTCCCCGTTATAATTTGCTTAAACACTACTGCACCACCACCGTCGACCCCAGAGAGGGACCAGACAGCCTGTTGCATGGGCTCACACTCGAAAAGCAGATGTTGAGTTTTAACAGAACGCCATCCAAATCTAATCGGTGTGGCTCAATTGCTCACCGAACAGATTCACACCAGTGAATAATGAAGTGAATCTCAAGTCACTCACGGTATTAAAACTATTCCGGAAGGGTTGCGCACTCCCAAGTCTGCCCTGAAAAACTGTGCAGCTGAATCAGCAAGATGTAGATTATCTGCCCCCCATTCACATCCAAGGTAGCTACGTAGAGGAGCACTGTTTACATGCCTTGGCCTGCTCTCTACACAGCCTGCTTAAGGGGGTTTGAAAACACAAAAAAACTTGACACATCCATTATTTAAGAGGAAAGAGAGACAGGAGGCATAAACTATGAAGTACGCAAAGAGGCTCTGAGCTATCCATTCCGGGGACAAATGTTCTTTTCTGAATAAATACACTAGCGCTGAAAAAGGAGGAGGTAAAGGGATAATCAGCTGGCTCTAATTATGTCCACTGATCTCATCCTCTTCCCTTAAGTCCTTTCTGTCCTGCAGTTCCTGAGTCGGTAGCCTAGCTCAGGGCAGGGAAGAGAAACAGCCATGCACCAGGACCCACAGATCATGTGCAGAATTATGTTCAATACCATAGAAAAAGCCATTCATCCAATAGTAGCTCGCTACAGAGCCCATTTCTCTGCTGACTCACTAATAAATGGTCCTCGTTGACATTTACATGAAATGTTCCATATAGATTAACTGGTCAGGCAAGTTATGGATGAAGAATTATGGATTTATGAATGATTTATGAAGATTTATTTAAAAATAAGAATCTAATTTGAATAACAGTCATTTTTCAAATGCTTTGATTGTTTTGGAAGAGTCCTTGTGAATAGCAAGCTTACCTCAGCGGGCAGTAACTGACACGGCCACAGAAGGTCGTGTCAGAAGATCCACACCTGTCTTTTATTTTGCTGAGGTTGAGCAAACCTATTTGGCAGCTCATGAACAGGAGGAGCGGGTTCCACACACGCAATGTCTCAGGTGAGGTTTACCTGAGACATTAGAGAAAACCTCACAGTAATTTATACGCCCATCTGAAGTCGAACACTATGATCTGATGCCTGAGCAGACAGTGATAGCTAGGTTAGGTCAAAATAGGACATCAGAAAGAAAATGCTGCACTCATTACAACGCAATGGAAACCTTAACTGTCCATTTTATAGCTTATCCCACCATAAAAAAAACTATCTTCAAGAATACACGAAGTAGGGATTTAAACAGTAAATAAACTGTAATAAAATCAGACTAGATATAGTACCACACACCACAGTGCCACAGTACTACATACTGATACAAACAGATTTAAAAACGGTTTCATATGCCTCTTTGGTCAAACAAATTTGCTCAAAAAGGGGCTGATGTCACGTATTATGTCTCAGGGATTGCCCCAAAGCAAGAAAAGCCATTAAATACAGACTTCCTCACACATATAGCAGATACTCACCATTCTGTTACAGACATGTTTACAGCTCACTGTGAGGGCTATGAAGCCGAGCCATTCAAATTTCGGTGAAATTGAAAACAAAGTGACACCCAGGAAATGTATCTCATTTCGTTACTTCAATCGGTCACAAACGAAGCAGTCACAAGAGAAGACGAGTGATCCAGAGGCGTTGAAAAAGAGAGTTCAGACACACTTTGACCTCGCTGCCACGTGGTTCATGTAGCTCTCAATAGATCCAAACTAATTTGCGCTGTCAACCTGTTTGAATGGGATTAAGCGGGACAGACACCATCAGCAACTATATCTGCAGTAATTTTTGGTAAATATTAACGCATAATGTGCATTGATTACTACGTTGACTACATTTATAATAGCATTTTTTCTGGGGAGTGACAGAGAGACAGAATTAATCAGTTTAATTTTGGAGGGAAGGGGAATTGCTCCCATAATGTTGAATACATTTACAGTATGTGTGCATTAACATTTTTCTCGTGCTTCTAAGGTCATAATTACTCACATCCTAATGTTATCTTATGACATTCACATAAGCATGCACCAAAAGTGAGAATCAATTAATCCAATCAACTGCTCAATTTAACCCAAGAAAGAAGTTTGGTCAATGGTGCAAAATAAACAAGGCAACCAACTGCATTCAACAAAACATTTTATTATATAATATATCCAGGGAGAGGGTAGATATGTTTTTCTTTGAATGGGCAGTCTTCATAGAAACTGATTCGACCTCCACAAGGCCCTGCAGTCTCTGTAGCCACTTTTCTATCTCTTCCACTGCATTAGGACTGTTCCTTCTCACACACACACACACACAATTTTTTTTTTTTTTAAGTGAAGACCAGTAGCTGAAAGCAAATATATGGAAATGCCTCTGTAGCTCAAATTAATTGTATGTCTGAGTTGTTGTTGGTGGGAAATGGTATTTTCACTCAACTACTCTTACAATATACAATTATGGTATTTCTAAAATAGCTCAAACTAATACAGTCCAACAGTCCTGCAATAAATCCCACCTTCATGAAGGTTATTATGTTCCTTTTTTGTTGTTTAGAGGCGTTGATTCAACTCTATGATTATTTTGGAGGATAAAGAGAGCTGTTTCTGACAATTACATACCTTATTGCTTTTTGGATCATTTGTAGATAACTGGCTTGCTAGGTCATCAAAGTCAGTCTCCCATGGTTTCACGTGTCAGCTCTTCAACAGAAAAATACGTAAAGTAATTAGCTATCTGCATTTATACTTTCTTTTTACTATGACCACCCACATTTATGCTGCTGATCTTGATCACCTGTCACTGATGCACTGTCTAACAAGCAACGTGTGTAATTACTGAATTAACCCAGGAACTACCTTGCTAGATACAAGCTAGCCATTTAATCTAGTTGAGCTAGCTACCATTCATGGAAATTAGGTGTACTAATAAGGCACAGTCTTGTACTAAGTGTCAACAAATCTAATCACCGAAGATAAACTTTGCATGTTAACAAACGCCAATAACAAATTAATTTGAGGTAAATGTAGGCCAACTGACATCTGGTTATGGTAGCTAGAGAAGTGTTGCTCACATTAGCTAACCGCAATCAGAATCTAACGACAAACACTAACTAAAGCTGGCTACATAAAATACCACTATTGACTAGATTCATGAGAGGTCAGCAATTGCGATAAAATGTCAAAAAATGCAGTAAT
>JAOVYW010001043.1:18334-49944 GCA_025775045.1 Hiodon tergisus | reverse complement strand
TTTTGGTTTCTTTGTATGTATGGATTACTTGGGTTGTTACCAACATCTGGTGAAAATTTCATGTCAATAGCACCTTTTGAAATATATTTACTGAAAAAAATGGTGAAGTGTTCAATACTTATTTCACCTGCTGTATATATATATATATATACACATTTCTGTGCCACGTGTTCGTCTCGAGTACACGCACAAGAGAGGTCCTGGCACGCCCGTCAGCACCGGCTGAGGATCATGCTGATTGCAAACAGCATTTAGCAACCTGTGATCCCTCAGTAGGTGCTGGAGATCGGAAAAGGAGCCAGGCGGAAGAACGGCGGAGAAGAAACAGAGAGAAGAACTGGGCGTAAGGCGAAAGAAGAAAGGTGACGCCGACTTTTTGTGTTCCGTTTTCGTAGTTTTCCGGTGGCTTATTTAGTTTGTTATTTTAGTTTGTTGTGTTTGGGGTGAACCCGTGAGGGGGAGCGATTATTGTTTATTTTCTGATTGTTGAAATAAAGCCAGCAAGAATGCCGGAGAACCTGGAAGTGTATTTTACCGATTATTTCCGAACCAAGCACGTTGGCGTGTTACAGTTTCCAGCTAAAATAGTAATTTACAACATTAACAATGTCTACACCATATTTATGATCAATTTGATGTTATTTTAATGGACAAAAAAAGGACATTTCTAACTGACCCCAAACTTTTCAACAGTGATGTGTACATATATATATTGGAATCAGAAAGACACAAAGGAGTGTTGGTGACACTCGTAAAAGAGAGACTTAAGTAAGTACAGGCTGTTCACGTATAAAATTTTATCCTCAAAAACACAACAACTAATTAAAGACTTAAATTTGCTGCATTAGGCAGACGTCACTTTTTAAGAGTTCATTTATGAAAAACATAAGAAAACCCATTATTGGACTTAATAATTATATTGGCTTTTATTGCATACAACGACAAAAAGTCATCCCTGCTTTAGATACGCTACTGGTGCAGTCAGGAAAGATTAGCCTCTTAATGTTTGCTTCATTTTTCTATTTGGCTTTTTAGTCACATTTTCAAAGACTGCCCCCTTGGGCAAAAGTGACATTTGTGGCACTCTCTTAAAAAGTGCCCTTAAGACGCACAGGCAAAGAGCCTGTCTGTGTAGGGGAGGGGGGCAGCAACGCCATGTGGGCTGCATGTGCATGGCCATTCCTCCATTGCACCATGCAGAACAGACCGTCCCCACCACAAGGGACAGTTGTCATAGACATTCTTCCATTGCACCATGCAGAACAGACCCTCCTGACCACGAGGCTCATTTGTCATGGAAATTCCTCCATTGCATCACGCAGAACAGACTGCCCCCACCACAAGGCCCATTTGTCATGGACATTTGCTTGGAAGGCAGAAACATCTACCAGCTGTATATTTGCACCCTCCCCATATGTTGTGACAGGGTTTATAGTGAGGAACCAAGACGCATTAGCACAATAGATAGTTCTGAATGGAGTGAGTATATGAAATAATAGCCAATTTCTAATTCAAAGTACTCATTTGAAAAGAAAAAAAAAATTTGCCATTTGTTTTAGTTAACACATAGCTTGAAAGGCACTACCAGTACTTACGAAAATCAATTTTTTTCTGACAGTGAACTGCTCAACTCTAATGGCAAATGGGCAAATCATACAGAATAGGCCACAGTTTGGGAATCGTATTTTCAGGAGTGCACTTGTCTGGCACCGTAGCAGCACTCACCAAAGTCTGACATGTCTGATTCTTTTGCTTCACCTCCTCTTCAAGGGCTTTGCATGCCTTCTTTTTCTGGTTCACTTCTATTTCCTGTCAGGAACAAATGGAGAGAATAAGGCATGAGCTCTCTAAGCAGACTGTGAGGTTTTCAATCACGAGTGCCTCTAGTTCGTTCCATATGACACAATGGGAGAATGCCCAAGCCCATTGTTTGCTTGAGAGAGTATACTTCTGCTGTCCGTGTGACTCCATAGAGTAATGGGAGAAAGCTCTAACCCATTGCCATCACATCTTTAACATACCTGAAGTAACGTGAGTTTGTTCCGTTTTAACAGTTTTAACTTACCATTAAATGCAGCAATTTATAAAATACAAACACTAGTTCTGTTGCCGGTACTTTAGTAAGAGTATTGGTCTGTCAAAAGCCGCCGGAAATAATGACCTAATGGTTTCCGATGCACTGAAGACAGTGTTTATCACAGGTTCGGCTCATTATTGGTGTTATTTATTTATATTTCTAACACTAAAATCCGATGTAATGGATAATTTGCTAATCCATTTTCCGTCTACAAAACAACAGCTCTATCCACTGCCTCTTGGCAACCGTCTATGTATCGGATAAAAGAACCGAAAATCCTGTGATGACGCATCAAAGAACAGGACGCACACCAACAGCGAAACACACAGAATACACTGTTGCAGAAAATTAGTACCCAAAAAAAACTTTTAATGCAGCTTTTAATAATACAACACATTTGCACGACATTGTGATATATTAACCAAGAGAGAATCAAGCTTAATAACACAGAACGACAAAGATGGTTTCTTTTTAAATCAAACCCATAAATGAATGCATTAGCAGGGAGCTCTAATAAGGCTTTGATAAATTGGAGTTAATGAGATCAAAGCATAATACCACAAAACCGTACCGCGGGAATCACATGACCCATGTCCTGTCTCCATCTCAGCAAATAATGATTTGGCTCGTGGTTGACTGTCCACAAAGTGCAGGGAGATTAACCTCCTCTCTCTGAAGTTATAATGTCATGCTCTAATTAGATTTTCATCTGTGCCATGCCAAGAGAAGCCCGTTGCCAGTTACGGCCAGCAGCGAGAGGTAGCAAACGCACAGCAGTGGGATTCCCTTGGCCAACATCTCCTAATCGCCGACCCTGCCGATTACATTAATAACATCGACTGGGGGTGAATACGTGTCTGCGCATTCTCTCATATATGTCCAGTATTGAGTGCATACCTTAAAAGCCCGAGCTGCACTAGATTAATGTTTACCCCCTTATAGTGGGCAATGACACATTTTTATATTGTATAATATCATCTGCTCTCTGAATCGTACCATGGGTGGACCTTGAATGATGCAATGATAAAGGCTCTAGCTTGCAGTTAACACAAGTTATAGCACAAGATAACACCCTTGTGTCAATATTAGGTGTCATCCATCCTTCTGAAATGCAGAGGCAGATATTAGTCGAGGTGTTTTACACAAAGTTTAGATTTTGAGGAGTGACAACACCATAGCACCATTGGGAAAGGCTCTCAACCTGAATCGTATCATTTAGCTTTACAAATTATATGCTTTGTAAATTGCTCTGATGAGGAGTCACTGCATAGAAAATATTTTAAATACATTTTTATAAATATATAAGAATTTAAATACTTAATAATTTTAAAATAATAAATATAAAAACAGATAAACAATAATAATAAATAATGAATAATAGAACTTCTGTCTGTCTAATTTATATTCAGAAACTCTGAATATAAAGACAGACCACTAACGTGTGTTTGTTCAGTTTTTTAACAATGGTTTCTCAGCATAGAGAGACAGAGAAAGGAGAAATAAACAGCTGGGAACTTTCAGATTAGTCATGTAGAATTAAAAAGGATTTCATCTGTGTCTACATGTTCCACTGCTGTCCCTAATGAAATGGATTGGAGCTCCCAGAGGGGCTGAAACCTGACAGCAATACAAAAGCATGTGTACATTCATCAGCTCACACTGTGCTGCTACTACGCTAGTGTCATTTATTAAGCCATGCATCTTGCATTGGGTTTCTTGCCATTTGTTTTCCTCTTTTCCTCGGCATAAATGGCTTTGGCTTATACAAGTTCCAAAAAGAATTTTAGTTCCAATCAGCCATTAATCTAACTGACTTGTGTGTGGTGCTGGCTGTTCGTTTTAATTGGGGTTTCTACGCTTCATCTTCGCTAATCTAACAACAAAGAAGATCTTGAGAGAGGGACAAAATAAAATCAGTTTGTCAGAGGTGAGGCAGGGGGAAGATTAAGGAAGGCCCCTCAACATCGACCCCCATCTTGATGCATCTTCCCCTGGGGGCGGCTGGTGTGACAACCACATCTTCATCGCTTCTCTCCCAGACGCCACCAAATGTTATTGAGGCCTTCCTTCGAGTTTAGTCTTCTTAAAATGTTCATCTGTCTGCGGGGGATTATGTGGTGTATGTATGTAGGTTTGGCCAAGTGTTCGGTCGGGGGATATTTTTTCATGTCTGTATTTGATCTGGGACACTAATCATGAGCGATAAAACACCTTTTAGTGGATTTTCCTGGTCCCGTGTGGGCCACTATTTCAGGAAAGGAGTTATGGGGTAAGAATGGTTGTTATCGGATCGAGTGTCACTATGAATATTTTATTCACGGTTCTCGATCAGAATGGATAGGTCGCCAAAGCCCATTTGCTTTGAAACCAAAAACCTCGGTTTGTTTGAAAATCAAACATGTTCCACCATCCTGCGAGGCCAAATATCTCAGGTACGACCATTCAAACCAATGTGACAACAGGGCCACCCTAGAAACCATGCAGCGTCGCACACTTTAGTCTAGAAACATAACGCATATACAGTAGTAATTAAGCCATGTGGTACAAAAACGTTCAGCACCCACCTACACAAAATCACATCAGGGTGATCTCCAGTCTGTTCCTGAATGAGCCAGGAGCCTAAGAAGCTAATTATACGGCTGGGTGCCCAGTCTCCACCATGTGTTCAATACCACATCATATGGAGATACGGCAGCCCAGAGCATCGTGAAGGAGAGGGAATGCAAGACTTGTGGGGTTGCTATAGTAATAGGCAGCCTGTTTCTATGGTAGTGAGGTTTTGAGTTCACTATTCACCTACATACCTACACACCTACAAGTAGTTTTCTCAGGTGAGCTGTTCCAATAATGCAATGCACAAAAAAACCTTAATTATTGTGAAAAAAATACTTTTTACTTATTGAGCACAATGCATATGAATCTGACAAAGTAAAATTGTATCACATACTTACTTCAATTTGATTTATGGGATTTATGAGCGGTGTAAGCCACACGGGAAAAATGGCAAGAAGAAGCTCTGGTCCAAGCCTGTTGTCCCCAAAGCCCAGGTCAGCAACACTTATACATAAACACAACAAGGGCGTCATTGATAAGCACTTAGACTTGGAGTGAAGTCAACCCCTCTGAGACCAGCGGGGGTGAATCGGTTTATCCGAGAATGGAACCACAGCTGCATGTGGGCTTAAACAAGGATGCTGCTCCCAATAGCTCATCAAAGCCAACTGAGGCAGTCCGAGCGGGGGAGAGTTGAGTGTGAAGAGAGCCCTCTCCTCTTGTCCTCGGGATCGGAGTTTCACTCCAGTGGCTGGAAGCTAAATTCCCACCATCTGTCATGGCCGGAAATTTCAAGCCTCTTTCCACACACGGTAGATTCCTGCGAACTGGAAAGATACTATATTCTGCCCTTCTTTTACTAGCTTGAACACGTTCGTTTTTGTTTGAATTTTCCCAGTCTGGCACTTGGTAAGAAAGCATATAAAATGTGCCTAGTCTGGATGCAAAGCACTGGATTGCAGTTACTTGAAGCAAAGCTTAACTGGGTATTAACTTAGCTCCGCCTCTTTCCTAACATGAATTAAAGCAATGAAAACAAAGACACGGACGTGCCGTCGTGGGTCTACAGGGTCAAGTCTGCGAAGACGCCAGGTTAGGAAGGACTGAATTATAGGTTCATCTGATCTGTCGGTCAGCTTGATTCAGAAGATAAAGAATCAATCATTCAGTCAATCAAACTTCATAAACACCCTTCATTAAGCCTGCCTGGCCCAAAAACACAACTAATTGGTATTAATTGACAGATATCACATACGTCTTAGAGTATAGACGATACAAACCTGTTTTGACAGAGACAAACACACACAAGCACACACAGAAACATGCAAACACATTCACACCTTCTTCAGCAGCTTGCATATTTCTGTGTTTCTGTCTGTTTAGAGTTATGTTCTCTCAGTAGGTCACTTTCATGTGTGTATCTGCTCTGAAACATTTGGATAGTCCTAACAGTGAAGATGCTTTTTCTTTCATTCCCAGATGATCTAACCGCTAATCTCTCACAGTGGGGAACCGGGCCTGCCTGGGATTTGAGTGGCAGTTTGGTTTCTCAGTGTCTCCCTCTTTTATGTTCCTCACTGGAGTGTAACAGTGCATTTGACTGCCTCTGTTTCAGAGACAAGCATTGTGAGATACAGTGAACAATGATTTCTCTATCCTGCTTTCCATTACCCTTCTGACATGTTGGAAGCGTGTCTTCTGTCTTTAGCTAAATACTTGTGGAAATTAGATTATTACATTTGCTGATTTGAGAATAAATTGTCGATTCACAACCTGAATTTATCGGTAGTGGGAATGGTCCATAAATACATAATTCCAATTTTTGCAATGCAATATTTATTCAATATGATTTAAAAAAAACTTGTATTTCTTCAACAATTTATGTTTTAAAGGGTCAGGACAACTAGACAATCCATCTATGCATAAATTAGCTTTTTTACTGATAAAAGAAGTAATATTTTGTGTATGTGGGATGTTTTACATTTTTAAATCTCCCAAAATCTTTTAGCACCTGTGGGACAGACTTTTAGAAGTCAGTGGACAAATTATAAAATATATTTTAAAATGGTACCTTTTAGTTGAGGAAAAATGAGAGCTGAGCAGCAAGAATATATACTTGTATTAGTTTGGCCACTATGTATCTTTCATATAAATTATAGCTACAGCTAGTAATATTGTCAGTAACGATGCTCTGGAAACAAACGAGATGCACAACTTGGTTATTGAAATTATTTTTAATGATCCACCCATAGTACGATGCAGAGATGCGAAGCAGATGATATTAAACAATATAAAAACCTTCACACTTATTTCCACACTTATGTGCTCGCTCAAGGTCACTGTACGCCAGTCTTGTGTTACAATGTCCTTGGCCTCGCCTGTGGGTTCAATGCTTCTCCGAGCACAGTTTCACTGAAGGTTCAAGCCCTCTCTTTTCTATTTGCTAATAATGCATAGTTTGGAGGCAAGTGGTGCATTGTGGGAATGGACCAGGGTAAAACCATATAATAAAAGATTAAGAGCAAGTGACCTGTAGGGAATTTGTGGAGTGTGAAACATGGCGAACCTTGACTCCTAGAAGAAGTGACATGCCAAGATTCTAGTATGTTAAGTGAATAAAAAATATATAAAAGATAATCATAACAATATCATACATAATAATGTATTTAGAGCAGGTCATTTCACAAAAGCATTGCAATACAATTGTTCCATTCAAAGCATAAAAAATTTAAATAAAATTGGTAACCGATTCAGAACCAAGAAAAGGAACAAACGTTTTAATTAATTCAGATGAATCACAACGCACAACGTACTATTGTTATATTTGCATCCCATCTTGCGTACACATTCCTACTACTACTCTTATTTGGATATATGACCTACAGAAAACAACTAGCAACATCAACACCACATAAAAATCTGACTGTAAAGACCTCTCACCCCTCAATTCTGTTAAGATGCCTAATAAGGGCAGTGATACAATGAGAAGCAGTGCTGAAACACAACAGGATGTAACATACAATTTAACTAATGTCCAGGGGCAGATCGAACAATCAAGGCGGAAGGGACGCCAAAGCCTTTAATGAATTATCAACATCCTTCATCGGGTTGTTTGGAGTGATGCTAAACTCCTTTTAAACCACATACTGCATGGTAGTATTCACATTACACACAGTAAAGAAGTGTGGCAGCAAACTACAGCAAACGCGCAAGTCACCATTGGCCCATAATCCTCATGGCTCGGTCCACAGGTAACTCTTCAACGCTCCTGTCTAGGGCCATATGCAACGCATCATATCGGGCCACAGCAGACTGCAAGTGCACTGATTACCCTTTGAGGACCGGCTCTGTTCTGTGTAACTGAGTGATTAATCCTCCTACCACGTGAGGGGGAGAGAACCTTCTCTTACACAGGTGATTCTTCTCAAATGCGAGACCTCAATCTTCCCAGACATCTCAGTAAAGAACTGGGTGTTCGGTACCATCAGGTGACATAATCTTTTTTTAAATGAAGGCACCGTCATTCTTGAATCGACCCTGCCAATAAGGAGTGGAGCCACGAGTGATAAATACTGATTGAAGCAGATGGATCAATAACTATCAGATAAATGGAGGGAACTCCCCCAAAATACCGGGCACAACGGCCGCTTTGTTGCACAACCAACCCTAACCCATAATCAGCTGGCAAAAATACTGAGCATATGACTATGAAGAGAAATCATTTGAACCTGCAGATTTAGCAAGAATTAGTTTTAAGGTGGAAGCCGGCGTAAAGGGGGTAAGGGGATGAGGGCGAGGCTTACGCCCCAGCTTACGCCCCAGCGCATATCCTGTGTGCTGAGTCGCAGCGGAGCAACAGATACCCACACCCCACCCTCCGTTAACCTCCTGGCTGTGACTACACCAGACTGTGTTCCTCTGCGATCGCCTCCTCTCAGGCTCTCGGATCACACGCGCAGACACACACAGAAGGCATCCACACAGCCGCCCATGACTGGCACCAGAGAAGGAGAGACAGACAGAGCAGGAAGAGAGGACAGTATTTACCTTCAAAGCTCCTCCGTTGAGAAGATTTTCTCCACCGGGACACTTGTTACCCCTCCCCTCTCCTCCCCCCTTGTTCTTTCTTTATGGGTGTAAAATGTCAAGCAGCAGCCTCAGCTCCTCGCCTCGGGTCTCCACCACCCCTGGAAAGACAGGCAGCAGCAGCAGCAATAGCAGCAGCACCAGCAACAGCAGCCGAGAGATGGGCCAGCCTCCACCAGGGACCAAGTGCTCTTGCATGCTGCAGAGTCAGAATTAATCTCCCGCTATTTGCTGTGGCTGACCTTCCAGACTGACTGCTGCCTGTCGACAGCCCGCCAGCTCCCCTGGGTCTGGAGAGAGGAGAGAGGAAAGAGAGGGGAGTGCTGGGGAGGGGTGGGGGGGTGGGGTCTCCTCAATCCCACATCGGTCCACCTCTCTTCCCTAGCCCCTGTCATGCTGAGACAAAGCAGTACCCAGTGTGTGTGAGTGGGGAGGCAGCTAATTAAGGTGAGAGCCTGGTTATCGCTATTTACATGAGGAAAGGCAGCACTATTTCAGCTGATCCCCAGACACACTCAGAGAGATTTTGGACTGGATTTGGAAACTAATGTAAATCAAACGATCACCGGCCTTTCCAAGACAGGCGCAAATAACAGTGTAAATCACAGTGGAATAGTCTTAAACACACTGCGGTTATAGGAGCCCTCTCTTTTAATGGTCTGTCAGGGGGAACAGATGCTACTAGCTGACAAAATTTGCTTTACCCAAGAGCATCCAGTAGATAAACCATCCCCGGCCCCAACCTCATCCCAACCCACTTTATCCCACCCCCAGGCTCGAAAAAACACTACAACTAAGGAATTCCCTTTCTGGCAAGGAGGGAACTGGGCTGAGACTTGAGGAGTAGTAGGTGCTTAAACAAGGGGCAAGGGTAGGGCAGCTATCGAATGGATAGTGTCTACTAAGTAGTCTGAGGCTTTGCTGGGGCTATAAAGATATAATTAAGGCTTATCAGCATTACAATTGGTACGTTTAACACCCCCTCGTGGTCACTTCACAGTCAGACAAGGTGGTGAAGCCTGTTGAGGTCAACACACATCTCACAGCTGAACACACATCTCAATAAGGATATGTATATATATATATTACAGAAGAGTGTATTACACAATATTAGATCCTTAATGTTCATGAGGTAAAATCTACCACGTTACCCAATCTCAGACTGGAATAGACACTTTTCAACCCCCAACCCCCCCCACCACCAATACATACTATCAAAACCCATAATTGTACAGAGATGAGAACACACTAACACACATTTAAATGACCAGTAAAGCCCACTCCCCGATTTACCAATTACAGACAAGGTCCCACCTCAAATTTCTGACGTCAGTCTCATATATTTAAAATAGTCTGGGGCTGGAAATGTACAGACCACGGAACGTTCCTCAGATAGCGATGCATGTAAAGAGCATGTCCTCACACTGGGCAGCGCTGTGGCTGTCCCGACCTGCTGAAGCCAAAATTACAAGGTGCTTTCCCTAACCCAGTCAGCACACACACACACACACACACACACACACACACACAAACACACACACACATAATCAAGCACTTCAAATTATTAGAGGTTCAGAAAAGAAGAAAAAAAAGAACTAAGGCTACCTGACAAGGTAGTGTGTGTTTTAAAACTGGAGCAGTCATTTGTTTATTTGAGACCAAGATAGCCTTTTACACACCAGCTCAGTGTGTAACAAATGTTAGCATCATCCTATTTCGTCACACAGCATCAGAGCATCTTCAGCTGATCCTAACCCAGACCTGCAGTGAATCTGTCAGGAATTACTGCCTTTTTGCTGCCCTGGAGACCCTCACACAAGGCATGAGGGAAACAGTTCACTGAAAGATGCACTGGTATGAATTATAACATTGACAGAGCTAAATAAATTAGACTCAGCAAAGGAAACAAGATGTGGAATAGAAAAATCAAGAATAACTTAAAGCATGTATAAATAATAAATAATAAATAATAAATAATCTCTAAAGCATGCTTAAAAGTACATTACTTTTAATCAATTGGTAAATAGGTTGTGATCTATTAGTTTATATAAACATAATAAACTTTGAAGTATTACTTAGCATACGGGTAAAAAAAAAATTTGGTTTTAAATAACATATTGTTTCTGACCCATTTCATTTATCATTTTAAATGGGTAAAAAATGACCTCTTGGAGGGCTTTAAAAGTTTGTGATATACGCCTTGCTAGAATATTTGTCTTTAAACAACACGCAGCTTTAAAATCATGCTTTTATACTAATGCCCTTTAGCTGACTTATTACGAATGTGATGCTTAGAATTTTGACCCCTGTTGGACAGTTATATTTACACACATCAGAGTGTCATCAAAGATCTTCCCTACTGTTTTTTTTTTTTTGTGGGATGGTCTCGTCTTCTCCATTCAGCTCTTGAATCATCCTCCTTTTCAACGTGGAAGACAAAACTTTAAATGCCTGTAAAGAAGAATTTTCTATCTCGCTGACACATTACAATTTCTTTTTTCACGCCACTATACTCTGCTCTCATATTTCCAGCACATATTTTGGGGCTATTTATCACTTGGACACATAATTTAGTTTTGTTAGCGTCAATGCATTAGATTTTTTTGGACATAAATCAGGCAAAACAACATTAGCCAAATTATTGCTAGCGAATCAATTTTATAATTCAGATGTGATTCATAGCCACTGGACTTGACAGAGAAACAATAAATGGTGTGTACATATACAAGTTACTTTATCAGGAAATAAATAAGCTGAGTTATGGAAATATAGATTTCAGTTCATATGTTTTATGCCAAAATTTAACTCACGTAAATGGGTTTATGTTGTATGGTTTTACAGACTGTAATTTTTTTCATTGGAGATTTTCTTACATAGAGTTTATTAATGTTTAATATTTTTGATGTGCTTGCAATCACTATAGAGCCATATACCTGTTATCAACTTCACTGTGAACATGCTGCATCATCCTGCACCCTAAGAGTTTCTTATATATTTCAAAATCAATGCCCTGAAACCATTACATAAACGATAACTATCTAATTGTGAAGGCTACTTGAGGAAACTTATATGTATGCTTATATAATAATAAAAGGCCAGGGATATGCGGGACTGCAGTGTCCACCTCATCTCTTAATCGTTTCATTGGAACCGTTATTTGGATTATAGATGATAATCCACCTGGCGTTTCCAGGTGTGAATGGCATGTTAATTGAGAGGTAGTAAACCCACAGACACGGGCAGCCTTGAGGTCAGGGGTTGCCCACATCGGATATAAGGCAATAAGGTTCTCTCAATTATTTACATTCACATTTTGTCATTTAACAGACGCTCTAGAGCGACGTATAAAGTGCTATAGATTCAGGTGGGATTTTGTGACACAGGAAAGCGAACTGGAAGGAATCTTGGTTCTAGCACCGGGTATAACTGCAGCCTGATCTCCCGCAGCAAGGTGTATTTCCTCAGGGCAGAGCAATTATAAATGACAGCAATCCAGAGAAAGACACCTCTGAACCACACGGACTTAGTAACTGCTCCGCCTGACAGAGTTAATTCAGATTCAGAATCTGAGCGACCATCGGTGAGCGTTTGCAGAAGACCCGAGATGGGTAGCTATGACAAGTAAAATAGAAAACATAAAGCATTCCAGCTTCCCAGATTCTCTCAGCCAACAGGAAAAATGCTTCATTGAGATTCCACACGACATATCAATGCAGTGTTTACCCTTAAGGTCCAAAATTCACAGTCTGTAAACCACAAGGTAGAAACAGGTAATGATTTATTTTCCTGCCCGCTGGGGCAGCCAGTGGAATCACCTCGATACCTGATCATCCTTGTGGGAATGACACTGCAGGCATGGAGGGCACAGAATGCCAAATGCTCTTCACTTGTCATATTTCACGTTTTAAAACTTTAAGATAAGCACAAATAATGGTATAGTCTAAGCTATAGCTGCCCATCATTACATGGAAAGTTTCCGCAAGATGGTATCACTCCCTCACAGAGATAAACAGTAAAGGCTTTATTTCGCCCAAGACGCATGAAGTAACACATGAGGGCGCATGTGGATTTGCTGTTTTTTAGCACTACCGCTAACTTGCACCAAGAGAGGCTTAGGGCACATTGTTGAGCAGGACATAAAAAAAAGGACAGTGTTATTTACATTTTTAGGTTAAGTACCTGCATCTCTACCAATCGAGATCCCCTCTTTGAGCAAACGCTAGAGAAAAATCACTACTTTGATGAAACTATTGCCATATTCTTATTCCAAATCTCACACAAATCTTTAATTGAGTGTTTTTGGAATTGAGTATTCAGTCGATTATTCTGGCATTATAATCAAGTAATCAATTGAAATAATTGCTTTTTAAAATGCTTTATTGAGAAATAATTATAAATTAGGTAGGTAATCTTTGCCCGTGTATACATTGTTTTAAAGTGTCATTTTCAACACCATGCATAAAAATACTATTTGATTAATCGTTTCAGCCCTATCTTTACTATAAAATAGTATTCTGCCTCTCATATCCTCATCGGCCAGTTTTAGATTATTTCCCCGTTTTGTTTAAAGAAGGAAAATGAGTGAGAATTGCATTAAATAAGCCATATACACTATGCACACATACTGTTAAAAAGCAGAAGTCATAAATACATACAATTCTGCTGCCAGTCTACTTACTTTGACAGTACGGGACAAGGCTAAATGGTGCAATTGTCTACTGTTCATCTTTGGTGCACAACTGGACACCTAGCAATAATTGAAATGCTTCCTACGTCTGGGTCATGGACAAAGAGCTACTGGGGCATGGCACCAGTACAGAAGCCTAAGCGCGTCAGCTTCTTATCACAGCACAGATCATGGAAACGGAGACAGTCCAAAGTCGCTGGTGCCAACACAGATGCAGGATATTGAATTACTTAACGATAGGGCACTGTGTCGTTTTGTGCCCAGGAACCGTGAGAGAGTCTGGGCACAGACAGTCACTGAGGCGCACTCCACAGTGGCCTGGAAGAAGCTTTTAAGTGTGTGAAATCAGTCAATGACTCAGAGTACTCCCCCCCAACATGTTTTGCTAGGACACAACTCCCTAGGAAATAACTGTAGCATACTGCTGTGGCCTGTGATTGTACTTTACAGAAATGGATAAGGTGACAAAATAGTTTCTAAAAATAAAACATAAATTAGAAAACTAGGTTTATTTCGGGGCGGGGGGGTACCACTGAGATAATCATTTTTAAACTTCAGATTTCTTCAATTGCTCTTAATTTTCTCCAAAGTAAAGCGCGGAAGACAAGAGCGAGATAATTGGATTAATGCAGCATAACGTACACAACACAGCAGAAATCACTTGCTGAGTAACGCGGGGAATGGCATCACCGGAAAGCCTCACACACACACACACTCGCTCACACATGGAGCCGGCTCATTGGCCACATGCAGCGTGGACTGGAGCTGCTGAGAAACCGTCCCTGCTGAATCCTAGTTGAAAACAAATTGCTTTATTTTCCACTACACAACGCCCTAGAAATGCAGGGCCATTGTGCATTGCGAGTCTGCCTGTAATTATCTGTCAATGTACAGTGCGTCACGGGATGCCTGTGATGGAAAGGGCACCCCTAAATTGTTTTCAGAGTTTCAGGTTTTATCACAAGCCCTCCCCTGGCCAAAACAAAACAACAACAACAACAATAACAAACAAACAAACAAACAAGCTATTTCAGAGACAATGGTAATTATTATTCACAGGAAAAGATTTGAGTCAGTTTTGAGTATTTCAAATGCAGACACTGGAAAAACACTGTAAGCCAGACCTTGTCACACGTGGATATCAGCATACGCTGAAGAAGGGACCCAGGACATGGGTGTCAGCATGCTCACTGTCCTTACCCAAACATCAGGGACAGAGGGGAAAGCACTCTGCTCAAACAGAGCCACATATCCAACAAAGCAAATGAAAGAAATGTAATAATAAAACAGGTATTGTCTCAAATCAAGTAATAACTCTCCCTGCTGTATTATATTAGTTTTTTTTTGTTTTTTTGGAAGAACAGGCTTGCAAAAGAAGATGGATATCTTCTGACATTCAATAAGGAAAACTGAAATTAAACAAGTTACGGAACTGGACTCGGAATGAACAAAGAAGTGTACTGGATATTTAGTGTCACTGAGAAGCAGAGGAGATGAAGACCTGGAAACAAAACAAAGCCTTTGATTAATCATCCCAGTCTCAGCTGGGGGGGATATGAACAGTCAGGCTGAAATGAAATGCCACCACCATTCCTAAGTAGGCCCTACCACTATTAATAACTTCTTATTTACACAATACAGCTTTTTCCATGGAAATTGGGATTTAAGTTGTTAAAAAGAGAGAGCGTGAGAGATATATTTTACTTGCTATACAGTTACTAAAACGTAAAAGATTATGAGGAGGTAGGATATTACGTGACAGGTAACTAATTAACCAGGTTAGACTAGGCTTCAAAGTTCCCCTAAATTATTGTAAATTATTATTTGAAACTTTTTTCAAGAATAAACAGATTATTATATGTATTACTGGCTTTGGTGCTCTCGATCATTCTGCGTATTCTGAATATTCTGGGAATCCCCGTTCGTCAGAGGACTACCTGTTGCATTGATAGTTTCAATAATATGAGTGCACTTTACAGATTACATACTACATTACCTTGATCACAAAGTTTATAAGTTGAATGTGGTGTGCAAATGTGGTTGTTATCCAGTTGTTTTTTTAAATCAAATTTATAGAATACACTGGACCCTCTTTTACCAATACTGTAAAAGCTAACTACCAAGTTTTTTTAACCAACAATAAGATACTCTTCGCTGAAGATGTAGCAACCGGGCTCCTAGTTTTTAAATAAAATAAAAAAAAACGAAAAAATGAATCTTTTTTTTGGCATGTCATCCATCAATTGCATAAAAACAGCCTATTGCTTCAGGAAAAAATGTGAAGGCAAGCTTAATACACGTTTGAAGCAAGCGACCTTGCAAGCTCAGTCTGGAGTCATTAAGCTGATATGGCTTGAGTATGAGCAGAAACTTTCCACAAGAGAACTGCATAACGGAAGTTATGCAGATTCCCAATCAGAATATTAGAATACATATCCATGATTAAAATCTCAGATAAGCAACTGTGCACTGCGATAAAGATTTGCCAATTGTCCACAGGGGCTTTCATGACTGGGAAAGGCAGAGGTGATCGTTAGCTAGAAACAGCCCAGTTGGACGTGATTTTTTTTAAATGGTTGTCAACATTGCGATTTTAGTACATGAATTAACCTCTTTAAGTATATGTCTTTCTGATGATTGGTTAACGAAAGCCAAAAACCAAAATGCTTTGTAAATTATATGCATATATATATATATATATATAGAAACAGACGGGTGAAAAATTCAAGGAAAAATCAACAAGAAGTTTCTCAGTAAGGTGTTGGGCCACCACGAGCTGCCAGAACAGCTTCAATGCGCCTTGGCATAGATTCCACGAGTTTATACGGAACTCCAAAGGTTTTTTAATGGTGGTGTTGAGTGTTCAATTGGGTTAAGATCTGGTGACACAATTTTCACACTTATACCTTTCAGTAACCCCTAGTGCCCTGTGGATGGGGCAATGCCATCCTGGAAGAGAGCACACAGTGCCTATAAAAAGTATTCACCCCCCTTGAATGTTTTTATATTTTGTTTTGAATATTGAATCCTAGTAAACTTCATTTGACTTTTTTTGACACTGATCAACAGAAAAAGACTCTTTCAAGTCAAAATACATTTATACCAATAAGTCTAAATTTATAACAAATATTAAACACAAAATAATCGGTTGCATAAGTATTCACCCCCTTTAATCCAACTCACCTAAATCATCACTGTGCAGAAAGTGCACCGTCAAAGTGATTTGATTAAAGTGATTATACACCGATCAGCCATAACATTATGACCACAGACAGGTGAAGTGAATAACACTGATAATGTCGTTATCATGGTACTTGTCAGTGGGTGGGATATATTAGGAAGCAAGTGAACATTTTGTCCACAGAGTTGATGTGTTAAAAGCAAAAATGGGCAAGCGTAAGGATCTGAGTGAACTGACAATAGCCAAATTGTGATGGCTAGACGACTGGGTAAGAGGACCTCCAAACCTGCAGCTCTTGTGGGGTGTTACCGGTCTGCAGTGGTCAGTATTGATCAAAAGTGGTCCAAGGAAGGAAAAGCGGTGAACCGGCGACAGGGTCATGGGCGGCCAAGGCTCATTGATGCACGTGGGGAGCAAAGGCTGGCCTGCGTGGTCCGATCCAAGAGACAAGCTATTGTAACTGAAATTGCCGAAAAAGTTAATGCTGGTTAAGATAGAATGGTATCAGAACACACTGTGCATCGCAGTTTGTTGCGTATGGGGCTGTGTAGCTGCAGACCAGTCAGGGTGCCCATGCTGATCCCTGGCCACTGCCGAAAGCGCCTACAATGGGCACATGAGCATCCGAACTGGACCACGGAGCAATGGAAGAAGGTGGCCTGGTTTCTTTTACATCCCGTGGATGGCCAGGGTGCGTGTGCGTCGCTTACCTGGAAAACACATGGCCCCAGGATGCACTATGGGAAGAAGACAAGCCAGCGGAGGCAGTGTGATACTTTGGGCAATGTTCTGCTGGGAAACCTTGGGTCCTGCCATTCATGTGGATGTTACTTTGACACGTACCACCTAACTAAGCATTGTTGCAGACCATGTATACCCTTTCATGGCCACGGTATTCCCTGATGGCATTGGCCTCTTTCAGCAGGATAATGCGCCCTGCCACAAAGCAAAAATTCAGGTTCAGGAATGGTTTGAGGAACACAACAACAAGTTCAAGGTGTTGACTTGGCCTCCAAATTCTCCAGATCTCAGTCCAATCGAGCATCTGTGGGATGTGCTGGACAAAAAGTTTGTGGAGGCCCCACCTCGCAACTCACAGGACTTAAAGGATCTGCTGCTAACGTCTTGGTGCCAGATACCACAGCACACCTTCAGCGGTCTATTGGAGTCCATGCCTCGACGGGTCGGGGCTGTTTTGGCGGCAAAAGTGGGACCTACTCAATATTAGGCAGGTGATCATAATGTTATGGCTGATCGGTGTAAATACACCTGTCCCTGGAAGGTCCACTTACTGGTGAGTTAGTATCTTGGGAAAAACAACACCATGAAGACAATAGAAAAGATTATTCATAAACATAAATCAGGGGATGGATATAAGAAAATTTCCAAGTTCATGAATATCCCTCGGAGTACTGTGAAATCAATTTTTAAGAATTGGAAAAAGTATGGCACAGTAGTAAATCTGCCTAGAGCAGGCCGTCCTCAAACACTGAGTGACCGTGCAAGAAGGGGACTAGTGAGGGAGGCCAACAAGAGACCTATGAATCCTCAGAAGAACATACAAGCTTCAGTGGCTGAGATGGAAGAGACTGGGCATACAACAAATTTTGCCTGGGTTCTTCATCAGTCACAGCTTTATGGGAGAGTGGTAACGAGAAAGTCACTATTGAAAAAAAAAAAAAAATCTCGGCTAGAGTTTGCCTGAAGGCATGCAAAAAACAGGGAAATCCGGGAGGAAAACATGATGCAGTCAGCAAGAGAACCGAGACTCCAGCAAGACAACGATCCCAAGCATACAGCCAAAGCTATACAAGAATGGTTTCAAAACAACAACGTTAATGTCCTGGAGTGGCCTAATTGAGAATCTGTGGATGGACTTGAAAAAGGCTGTGGACTCATGATCCCCATGCAACCTGACAGACCCCCCCACACTGCAGGTTTTTCCTTTAATTTGTCACCCATCTAGCTATTGTGTTCTTCTTTGATGACTTTCTGCCTGGGGGAGTTGGTAACACCGCTCACTCTTGCATCTTGGCTCCGTGGTGGTTCTTGTTTAACCCTTTGGACAGTCACGGAGGCTAATCTGGGTTCGGGGAGGACTCTGCCTTATGAACTTAATGGGATCTTTCACTATCTTCTCCAGTTCTCTTTCCATATACAAAGGGCCAAACCAATTACACTTGGACCGTGTCATTATCTATCCACAGACAGATCCATCCCCCAGATCCCTCAAAATACACATTTCCAACCCTTTAATATCCCCTGTTCTTTACAGAATGCTCCTGTAATTTCTTAAGCTTAATAATAATGAAAAGAAAAAAGAAAGCATGCGCTTGGAGACCATCAGACTCTACAAGCTTAAATGAAATCAGGGGGAGCATCAGCCTTTGTTTCATGAAAAGGCTATGAGAGGATTACAGCATGTGAGAGCTGCTGATGCTGGGCGGCTCCAGTCAGGGGGCTGTGGATACACAGACCGCCCGCAGTACAGGCCTGTCACGCTGTGCAGACTTAGCAGAGGGACTGCAGGGCATTTACTACATTGGATCTTGCTGTAACCACAACAGTGACAGCTGTCTCCACCCACATGCATTTGGCATTCGACAACTATGCCCATGGTATTGTAGATTCTGTCTTTTAGGCAGTGTTTAGATAGATCTACGTTACATTTTTCTTTGATCATCTGTCCTCTAAAAGGTTAGGCTGTTCTGCTTCTGTCGTTTTCAATAGCATCATTCTTGATACGCTAAGACATTAATTTAGGTGATAATCCTGACAAAAGGTAGAAAAACTGGATACGACAGAACCGTTTAGTTCATCTTAAGAAGGATTGTTACTTTTTTATAATTAGTTTCTGCTCATAGTTATACACTGTGCTCATTAGCATTGTCCACAGTCCTTACACTGGGATCTCTTGCCACACTGCAAAACTGACTGCTGAAACTGTTTGTAAACAGCTGCCTGGATTCACCTTAACATGTAGTAAATAAGTGCAGCCCCGTGACTAAGCAATCCAACAGTACGCACTTTTGTCCTTCTTCCCTGTCTGATCAGACGCTGTGAAAGCCTAGCGTTACCATTTCCATTTCTTTGGGCGCGATCGTCCTTCTCCAAAATGCAATTGTTCTGGATTACATGTTTAATCCCCCTACTCGAGACAGGTTGTTCAGTGCACAGTGGAGGTGCTGAGAGTCACCAGGTGAGGCATTTTGTCCTTGCTGATTGTTTTATCGTGTGTGACAGGGTTCGGTGGGAGTGAGACTTCTGAGCCTCAGCACTTCAGGGAAACATGCTTTGGCTTTCCGTCACTCGTGAGAAGGTAGAAATCCTTCTGTTGTGGATGGTTTCTCTGAGGAATCAAAGACTTCTCTGTCATTGAGCGTGAGGGCAATGCAGAATGTACTCTCAAGACTTCCTGTCACATCTTCTGTAGCAGCTACCCACGCCTGTCCACTGATGTTATAAGGGCATTATCCACAAATGAATGCACAAATTGAGCTTCGAACATGGCCTAAAATTAGATTATGCCATTTTCTGTCATAATGATACCAAACAGACACTGTACATTAAGCAATGATTACTTGTGTATTTGTTTTGTTAATTCAATGCAGCTCACATTTGAGATTTAAGGTTGTAGAATAGCGTGCATTAAGACGGTGCCAGCCAAACATAACTCCTTGTTGGTAAGAATCAGTGTCATTTCAGCTCAAGCAAGTAGCATGCTATGGCACAAATGTGACTTTTTTCCTTCCCCACTCCAGGAGAGAAATCTGTTTCGCCTTCCAGAGTGCATGTTAGGTGTTTCATCCCCCACCCCCCTACACCAGCTAACTCCTGAAGCCCACCCCATTCATCTCCACCTGCTTTGGACAGTCTGTAATTGAAAAATCAATTGTTCTCATTCGCGGGTATACTGCTGCTGGCCAACATCTCAAGCCCCACGATGCACCTGGTTGTCTGCTGCAGCCCGCCCATCCCTTCTTTTACACAAACACACACACACACACACACACACACACACACACAACCTCACAGAGGCACACAGAAATGCACACACACACACACACACACCAACACAGACAGACAAAAAACACACAGACCCAGAGACACATACACCCACACAGACACACACGAACAGACACACATACACAGACACAGACACACACACAGACAAACAAACACACCAACATAAATACACCCAGGGAGCAGTAATTCTCACCTATTCATAACACAAACGACAATGCATTTTAATGCAAGCAGGTGACAAAGGTGTTTTAGTCAGAGAAAAGCAGGTGTGTGACGCAAATCTTCAACTCCTTCCTACACATCACTGCTTCTCCAATTTTACTCATTCTCCTCCAATTACAAACAGCAGAGATGCGAGAAATATATTCTGCATGAAACTCCCTGCTCTCCAAGGCTTAGCCATCATTCCTCCACTGTGCCGATGGAGCCTGCTCTGTAATGGACTCCATGAATCAGGAAGGCTTGTGGTATACAGACCACAGAAAGAAACAGCTAAATTAATAGGTATAATAAATTCAACATGGTCTCACTGTCCAATAATTAAATCAGGCTTGGTACTTTTATCTTTCAAGATATCCAAACAGTCGGTCCTTCATTCATCAAACAACCCACCTCTGAGCACAGAGTCTTTTTGTACACTAACCTGATGTTGGTGTAGTGGGGCTTGTTCTGTACAAACTTGCTACTGACAGTGTCATCATTCCCTGGAGTCGAAGACAAGAGTACAATTAGTTCCTGAAGCGAAAGATGTAGGTATTTGGCTCAACGAGCTGATAGTTTCTCTTGTCTGTTTTAACGACCCTGGTTTGATTCCCGCCGAGGGTGGGTAAAAGCCCAGTGGCCAGGGGGGTTCAATAGGGTATGTTACACAGGCTTGGAGAGGCAGCTACCTGCACCAAGAGTGGTTGAACCCACAGGACTGCGTAATCAGTACCAAATGCCTTTTATAGCACTGCAGGACATTTAGCAAGAGAAACAACAGCACAGGATTCTGGATGAAAAAATAGCTATTTTTGGTGATCTCAGGCATCGGGCGAGATTTGTTTTGACACAATGCGCTAAGAATAGGCAGATCCCTCTACAGAATGGGGTGAGAGAAAATCGTGGCTGGCACACAGAGGTAATCGCCCAGAGGAAGAGGATTGATGCTTTGGCATGGAGGCCACATATGTGGGAACATGATAGAGAAACCAGTCATAGAAGAGGCTATGTAAAACAGGTCACTGCCACAAGCCACCAGAGAACAATGTAGTTATTCCAAAGGAAGTTATTAACGTGACATGACAGATAAAAATAAAGAACGCACGAGGAAAAAGAAGCGGAAAAAAGGCTTCACCAAGGACATTGAATCGCAAATGAGGCCGAGGTCAAGCAGATGCATGCAAGGATTTACTGCCTCCCTTTCTCTCCGTTAGGAAACATCGTCCTTGTCCACCATGGTCTTTAAACCGCGTGCCACTTTTCACTTATCTATCCCAGGAGTAGAGCGGACCAGAGGCTAGATCCCATAACACTGCGGAGCACATGAGCTGGCTGTTGCGACCAACCTGAATGTCACACTGTGTCCTCTCCCCGGGCGTGATCTCACAGCGACAGGGGCGCCGGGTTTCAATCACGATGCGGAGGATGTTTCTCGTTCAGCAGAGGTTACGGACATGGAAGGACAACCATTCTCACAATCATCCAGGGAGAATTAGCGGGATGCAATGTTTACTCTAAGGATGTGTTCCATCCGTTTGCTGTGCTTACATCCAGATAAATAAACAGAGATAAAGACTGAAGTGGTAGAGATATTGTTGAGTCGGAGAGGAAGCCTCAAACAACACTCTTATCTTATTCTGCTCTTTCCTTCTACGCCATTTCTCTCTACTTTTCCCTCATCGCTTATCAATCTCTTTGTCTCTCTCAGGCAGTAACACGAGAGCACCTTGAGTCATCATGAGGGCAGAAGGATCAAGACGAAGAAAACTCTGAAACTCTCGGTCTATGATCCGACCACAAATTCAGAAGGAAAAATAAAACACCACATCTGACCAAACTCGAAGTTTTAAACAATGACTTTAGGAGATGCCAGGAGAAATCATCAAAGACAGCATGCTCAGTCGGCAACACCGCCGACACAGGCAAAGTTTCTCTATCTCAGACTTTCCATTGACTCGGGGTGTCCGTTTACCCTCAACTCTGGTGAGAGTGTGTTCTAGATGAGCGTCACTGTGTAGTCGTGGAAAAGAGTATTGCATTGCACCTTATGCAATCTCAGATGAATAAAGAACCTTCCTGAAGCTTAAACGTGCCATGGAAACAACGCTCACTTGAAAGGTATTAATGCATATAGGCAAGACTGTGGCCATATCTGCTGAACTACGGGTATCATTACGCGTGGTAAGCTATTCATAATGGGAATCATTACGGCTTGGACTTTAACCTAGCTAAAAAGGTTTTCTGAGTCAACAGTGCCACAGGAACACACAAATGACATTATATCACATAATAACTGCTACGACGAAAAGTCAGGTACACACCAATTCAGCACTCTCCCCCAGGGCAATTTTTCCACCATCAATCTCTCATTGTTGTGTCATTAGCGTTAGCAGTAAGTACAGCATCCATCTTCATTTCCACAGACACACTCACCTGCACAAACGTGTGCGCACACAGTTTAGCTCCAAAGACTCACCACTCCAGTGGTTTTCTTTAAAAATGAAACACTTAACGGGGCTAAAGTGTTCACTTCTGTTTTCCCTTCAAAAATGTTCGGTAATCCTCACAAACATGGGAGACAAACATGTGCAGACTGCAAAAATCTTACACCAGTGATTATTCCTTTTGAACACCGCGGGAAAAGAAAATCAGCCTTTCCGAAGACGTCACAGAACAAAACCAAAGACAGCACAGCCCAGGGCCAGTCAGCGGCACGGTGACGGTGCACCAGTGGCCCTCTCCCGCTGCCTGTCCCTACCTTCTCCCACGTGCAGACGGCACGCGGCTGGCTGACGATCTCCATCATCCCCGCCCCCCTAGCCTCGCTGCCACTCCGGACACACTGGCAGGACTGAGAAGCGCTTGAAGGGACCAACGGCACAAGGTACCAAAGGCACCAGACAACAGGCCAATGCGGTAACTCAATCCTGGAGTTCACGTCAAGTCCACAACTGCTATTCGATTGAATTACGGCATAGCGCTTATCGTCCTGCCATCCATAACTCCTCACTGCCAGGACAGTCCAGTAACAACCAATGAAAATAATTAACACAGATGGAGCAGAAGTTTGACATGAATTAATTATACCTGTTTGAAGTTCTCTAGCTTTTGCACAGCAAAATAAACTAGGCCTGGTGCACACACAGCATTTTTACAGGGATTCTTGCTGCTGTGTGCTTATACCTTATTTAAATTCAGACATTATGGAATTAGGTAGGGCAAAGGACATTATGAGGTCATATCAATTATTATAAAATGTAAGCATCCTGGTCTTGGTTCATGTATGGTTGTTATCGTTGTGTACTTTTCTTGTAAACAGTTGTTTGTTAATCTAGGAACCTCTCAAGCTCCTCAGTAACGAGGGGACTATATGGTGCTCACTTTCACGGTTTATGTTATGTCCTTATTTCTGAGAGATTTCCTGCGACCTTGAGTGGGATTTCAGTGTAATAAAATCAAAGGAATTTAACAATAAAGGGCTGAGGAAGAACAAAAGCCAGCAAACACTGCAGTCTGTGGTGAGGGGGCAAAGTAGTTTCCCCATTGACAAGAGGGGAAAAGTTTCCCCATTGCTCACCAATCTGCCAAACTTATCCTGCAACCTCTCTGCTAAAGAAATGGAAGCGGTACCCATGGTAGTATACATTGCAGCTTATTTTTCCTCTTTTTGTGTTTTGTACTATTTATCTTTCAAAGTGAAAGGGAAAAGTGTGAGTCCTTGCTTATTAATCTGTCACTTTTGTCATGATATTAAAAAAAACTAAACAAAGAGAGAAGGAGGAATGAATGAGCGACATGGTGGGTTTGTGAAAAGTAGAAAAAATATTATTTCAGAAAAGAGATTAAACTCATAATCAGTCATCAGGCGTAGTCAGTCACACACAAACACTCACACACACACACACACACACACACACACACACACACACACACTCATACACAGACACACACGCAAACACACACACGCACACACACTCATACACACACGCACATACACACGCCTATGCACACGCACACTGACACACACTGACACATACACACACGCACACACACGCACATGCACACAGACGGCTATTACAATACCGTCTGCCCGCCGGCCCATCTGCTGCGGCCCCACTCCCAATGGGCAGGTCACAGTGTAACTGTGCCCTCAGCGTGAAGTGGTCCCTTGTGCGGCGGCGGTCAGCCTGCCGACCCGTGACTCATGCAGACTAGCATATCAGTCTAGTATAAGCAGCAAGGGCAGTGGGACATCACCTCACCCAAATTGATTCAACAAAACATATCCGTACATATGGATTTGTGTGTATTGACTGGTGTAGTCCTGAGACACACCCTGCAGATCACATTCTCAGTGTTTACGCTGCCACCAATCCCCTGCTTTGCACTGCACGTCTGTCCCCGTTGCAGCGACCTCCTGCTTCAGCTTGTACCCATGTGTACTGCTTCTGCATTATGTATGAAGCCGGGAGCTTATGTGTGACGCTGGTGCATAAGAATTCGAGCGATTACCAGCGAGACAGTTGTATACTATATTTCACACACACAGGATATCACTCATGGCTCTATTTTCCACTGATTTGCATATGTGTGTGTGTGTGTGTGTGTGTGTGTGTGTGTGTGTGTGTGCGTTTTCTTTGTTTTTGCAGTGCTCTGAGGAAGTAACTGCCAGAGAGCCAGCAATTGCTATAATTTGTCACTCTAACTGGCTTATAAAAGTTAGATGAACATTTTACGATTTTGTTAAAACGAGCTGCATTATTAAAGACCACATTCATTGAGAAAAGGAGACAGAGAAGCAGCTCTAACTGTGATTCTCTCCTCTCATGGAGCTGGGCTTACAACAGGGAACCTCGGTGTGGGGAGAAACAGCCCTAACTGTGATTCTCTCCTCACATGGAGCTGGGGTTACAACAGGGAACCTCCATTGAGCATGGAGTGGAATTTGTATGTTCTCCTCTTGCTCACGTGGGTTTCCTCCCACTGTCCCAAGTTTTAGGTGTATTGGGGACTGCAAAGCACTGTGTGACTGTGTATCTTTCTTTCTCTCGGCCCTGGGATGAACTGGCATCCCATCCAGGGTGTTGCCAGGCAGTTAAGGCTCTGGCACCCCTCTGAATTGAATAAGCATTTTCACAAAATGGATGGATGTTTAAAATACACCATTCCACTTTTCAATAATTCGAATGCCTTCATGCATTATTATTACTGCAGCGATCCTGACGCCTCGCTTAGGAATGGGCCTTTTAGGGATGTGGTAACTTTGTGGCTTTTGGCACAGGAGACCACACTTTCAAATCTCGACGTGGCAGGAACCCCTGGGACATTCCATTAACAAAACTGATGAATCTCAGAAACCCCAAATACATGCAGCATGCTATGTCACAGATGAGAAATTGCAGGTGAAGACAATTGCGTCGAGTGTTATTTTGCTAAGCATGTTCATTTTAAATCAGTCCCTTAATCAGGACAAGCCTTCACGAGCAAGGCACGGTGGGCTGCCCTCTAGGTATGCCAGTTCTGTTCAGAAGGACGTCTCTAGCTCAGGCAGGAAGAAAGGAGCTGGTGCAGGCAACCGTTTTCAGAATACTCTGAGAGCTATCTGCTAACCTCTTCATCTGGCACGACAATTCTCAGCTCCGGGGAACAATTCTTAACTCTGGAGGCATATGGTAATGTATGTTCTATCAATTCTTAGAATAAAATAGCTGTTTCTTAAAAACAAAATGAAATTGAAATTTAGTGTATCAATATTCTAGTTTTTGAACAAGATATAGCTAATCATAGTAATATTGCAGCCATGTACACCTAAGGGGGTTTTGATGGTAATTCTTGCACAGACTGAGTAATTTTGTGCTTTGTGCTGTTTTTCACTGCCAGATTCAAGGCTGAACGCTTCATAATGTTTTATGCCCACAATAATGAGAAACATAGCCTCTGAGAAATTACACCAATGACTACAAGTTCACAGTATGTTTCTGTCTCAATTTACATTGAACATTAAGCCACGTGATGTCGTCGCTCATTTAAAGTGAAATTTGGTGTAAAAAAAACAACAAGAACACCACACTTGGTGCCGTTCACCTGTCCCTGGTGTTGTTTACTTGACTCTGGTGTTACCACTGTTCAATCAGCACTGAGTGCAGAAATGGCCACAGTTGGGAGCCGCAGTGTGAACTCTGGGAGCCGGGGTTTTTACAAAAGACAGGACATCTCTCCAGGTAATATGTCGATCACGTGTAAGGGAGCCGTAGGCGGGAAGTGTTGGGCGGGGACCCCTGGCGGTTTCTGGTACGACAGGACCAGACCTCAGCTGCAAGGCCCTGCTGGGACCTCCATGGGACCACACTGTCGTTCAGAGGACCAGCTGGGCTCACATGCTTTGTTTTCCAGTTGGACTGAGCAAGGATACAAGGGGGGCGGAGTGGGGGTGGGTGTTGTGTAATGCTCTGACTTTAGAAGGATGTTGCCTTGGTATGCATTCGCAAGTAAAAACGTATTCCTGCTCCAGGGAATTTCACCGCAGAAGCGGTGAACTGTGCAGAACAGCTCCACTTACTCAGTCAACATGCTTGCTGTTTTGCTCCCTGAAATTACACACGTACATCATTGTTTATTCTGTGAGCTATTACGTTTCAGAACTGCTCAACTCCAGCGCTGCATTATAATTCAATTTCCCATTTCGTTCTGATTCAGACTACAAATGGCTAACCACTTATCACTGTGGTTGTGCTCTACACACCTGATAGTGAAACAACAAATTATTAGTATGGTTTTATTAGTAAGCTAATCCCCTTATCCAGGCAAGCTGTACAATTTATCCATTTATTCAGACTTCAAAAAAATCTAACTTGGAAAAGAATGCTTCAAAAGACAGGTGAGGTGATGAACATTGGTTCAATTCAGTGAAAACAAACCAATCATGACCATTGCTGGTCAGCTATAGACTCAGAGGTTGTAATGAGGAGATAAGACAGTTTCCCTGTTAGGCCAAAGGTTTATCTGTATGTTATACTGATGACTTTAGGGTATCCATCTTATCATCAATGTCATTTTCTATAAGCCATCACATAGATGGTGTATGTGAGTTTAATGGCCCTGGCATTTACAGTTCATTTTAGAGTCACGGTAGAGGAGGAGGGCTCCAAAGGAACAGTCTGTTCAGTTACAGGACTATTCCAGCGAGGTAGGACAGTTTTTTCAGAGAGTTAATAGACGGGGTAATTGAATTATGTTAGCAGCGAAGGCCAGCAGTGTGGGTGCTGTCTGGGCCTAATTTCATTAGGAGGGATGTAAACACGGGCACGCAGAGGGCAGCCCCCGGTGTTGGCACCCTCGTGCAGCCAGGGCCCATCGCTGGTTATCTGTGGGTGTCTGTGCGAATAGTTAATGTAATGATAATGACAAATCAGACAGAAAACGGAAAGCCAAACTAAAAATAATATAAATGATTACAGCTTTGGGGGGTCGTCTCTGGCAGGGCTACATCGGCAGACTTTCAGTTTTCTGCCCTTTCATCAACAACAACAAAAGGCAGATTCACTATTATGCAAGGCACACGACAGTACCCTGTGAAGTGCAAAGCCCTCCACAGTTACCATTGGCCATTATACCCATCTTCATTACTAGCATGACCTTTACCGGTATCAGTACCATTATTACCAGAAGCAGTAGTAGGGTGGAGCAGGAACAAAGTGTCCTCAAGGCGACCATTACTGGCTAGCCCCTCCCCCTCACGTGGCAGAGACACAGGGGACCCAGCCTGAAAACGGAATGTCACTCTTGTTAAAGAAACAGAAGGTCATTTGTCAGTAAGGGACCACTCTCACCACAATCCATCACGATGGGATGCCAGCCACACACACACTCTCTTTCCCTCTCAATGAAAATCGAATGCCACTTCCCGATAAATAGCCAGATCTTCCAGTGCAAACAATAGGTGGGACATATTCCAGTACTATTTCAGTACATTAAAGGAAATATGAGGAACTTGAGCGCATCTCAGTTTATTTCAGTCACAGGTCTCAGAAGGTACGTTCCCGTAATGTAACACACTGAAGGGTGCCCTGGAGACAACAGGAGGCAAACGCAATCAGCTCGGTTGTCCATCATGGCAGAAGCATCGTTCTTGCTGACAGCACAGTAACCGTTCTTCCAGGGAGGAGAAGGAAGACACTGGCAGGGTTTGTGTCGAGAGCGGCAAACCTCAGCTCTGCACTCTGGCGGACAAGTTCAATATCTCTCAGCTTTCAGTGTGCCCCGATATGTGCACCCGATATTTTACCTAAAGGCCAGTTGTAGACCAGCCTCTGGTTGTAGACCAGGCCAGTCATAGGCTAGTCAATTGCGCTTTCATTTAGGATCCTCTTAAGTTTACGAACTCCTGACATTTAAAGGGCAAATTAATCATTAAACACACACCTACAGTACAAAAATCTTAGGCACCCGTGCTTTTTTACATATTTGTAGTCGTTATTTTGTCTTTTGCATTAGTGTGTCAGTAGAAAAAGCTACCTGCCAACTGCCTTATAAAACTGCACGACAGTGTACCTAAAATAATTGATGCCGTTTTAAAGGCAAAATATATTTTTATTTATGTACTTTTTTTTACTGTTTATTGCCCTTTACAGTATTTAATTTACATTTAGAAATTAATTAATTCACTTCACTACTGATTTTTTTTACATGCACCTAAGACATTTGCACAGTGCCTTTGAAAATATTTTGACAATACTGATCTCCAGCACATTTCATATCATGATCAGGCAAGAAAACTGTCTATGACATACAATATTAATATCAATTAATTATCAATGATTTATTCGTGAAAATCTAAATATTTCATTGGTGATACATTACAGCTTGAGTAAAACACTCAAATTATTACATTGGAAAAACACAGAGCACAAGCAGACAACAAGCATTATTCATCTCCATCAATTGAGAGTTCACTAAGAGTGAAAGGTAGAGAGGGGTTCAATACATAGGGTGAATAAGCACAATGAAATCCATAAAAAATTAACATCGCACAATTAAGGTCCCAGTACAACGTATTTATTCCAGCGACTGACAAGCAATTTGATTTAACTGGTGCAAAACACGTTCTCGATACACGTCTGTGTCCAGTGCAAGATCCTCTCAGTTAGTGACTCCATGTCGCTGCTTGTACAGAACGGCAAATGGTCGCATCGATGCAGTATCGATACCAAGCAATTACAGATACAATGGTGGCAGTAAACTTTGCACTGCAGTAGCATCCAGAATAAAAACTGCATAGTGATCTCAAGAGGCATCGATACAGAGCACAGATGGGTTAGAACTGAGATAATAGAGTAATGGGACTGTGATACCAGATGCTGATTTGGACTTCCCCACCGACACGGACTATTTCAGCTTCATCTTTTCACCTGACAGAGGTCAGCAGCACCACCTATGAGACTCACAGCTCTTCATTTCCTCCACTTACATGGGTCCCTTCAAGAGGGTATTACATTGTGAACGACTGCACAAGCTCTCTAATAATCATTTATCTCAAAAAATAAGTACTTGTAGCTCAGAGAAACCAAGGCTCGATGAAAATGCCTGCAGGGGAATGACATTACTTGCAAATCACTGTAAAGCTCTGGGTATGGGAAATGAAAATCCGAGCATTTTTCACAGAACTCTTGACGTAAGTGCTCCAAACGAAAGCAGAAAACGAACAGGTATGAGTGCACACTGAAATGAAAAAGAAGGAAAACGTTTCAGCTGAAGAAAATGTATTTAGGTGTCTACTGCTCTACAGTACACAGATCTCTTCCCTAAAGTAAACTCCTTAAGTACATGACGTATCCCGTATCCATACAGAATGAAGAGGGGGGAAAAAAGAGGTGGCGATAAAAAGTAGTAACACAGAAGAAAAAAAAAAAATAATTAAGGTCACTCAGGACAGCTTCCCGTATTATTTGAAATGATCCTACCAGCATTGTTACTAACTATGTTGGAGACATGCATTAACGCGTTTCCTACATGACTAGACCCACTGCCTGTCACTCATTTAACCAACCAACCTTTGCCTATGCAGCTTTTGTATTTGAAGGCAAGGAAAATCCACAAATATGTCCCACATCAAGACAATAATTTTATATTTTTTATAGTTTTTTATGGTTTCACATGGGTGGTGCGGTGGTTAGTGCTGCTGCCTCACAGCGTTCGAGTCCTGGCTCGGGGTGTCGGTCTGTGTGGCACTTGCAAGTTCTCCCCGTGTCTGCTTGGGTTTCCTCCCACTGTCCAAAGACTTGCGGGTTAGGTTCATTGGCCATGCTAAATTACCCTGTGTGGGTGTATGTGTGTGTGTGTGTTTCCCAGTGATGGCCTGGTGTCCCGTCCTGGGTGTATCCCTGCCTTGTGCCCTATGCCTGCCGGGATCCACAATGGCGTCCCCTGTGACCCTCACCAGGATAAGTGGTTTAAAAAATGGATGGATTGATGGTTTCACACACAAAAAAAACCTTCTACCGTCAATTGTGTGCAGAAGTAAATCAGTAAGTTGATCCACATTACTGCTATCTCCTCCTCTATGAAGAATTATAAACAAATGGGGTTGTAAAGCCTCCATTAGTCTGTTTGTTGTTCTTTCCCACTTCATTACTTTTCTCATGTGATCAAGTAAGTAATGGATGTTGCTATGGCAGCTATGACAGCTCTAGCATCTGTCTAATATGAAGCTCTGCCACTTAACCCCCAGCGTATGGATGCACAATATCTCCCTCAGTGTAACAACTGGATGCACAATATCTCCCTCAGTGTAACAACTGGAT
>JAOVYW010001043.1:0-10677 GCA_025775045.1 Hiodon tergisus | reverse complement strand
CATCATGTCTCACAGTGGTGATGATCATCATGTCTCACAGTGGTGACGACCATCATGTCTCACAGTGGTGACGACCATCATGTCTCACAGTGGTGACGACCATCATGTCTCACAGTAATGATGAGTCACCGCTGCAGTCCTGGCCGGCGCCAACATCATGTCTCACAGTGGTGACGACCATCGTGTCTCACAGTGGTGACGATCATCATGTCTCACAGTGGTGATGACCATCATGTCTCACAGTAATGATGACTCACCGCTGCAGTCCTGGCCGGCGCCAACGTAATGTCTCACAGTAATGATGAGTCACCAGTGGTGTCAACGTCATGTCTCATGGTGGTGATGAGTCACTGACACTGCAGTCGAGTCCTGGCCAGTGTTAATCGTCATGACAGCACATGCTTGTTATGGAATGCCCAACAGCTGGCTGTTCACGAAGCACCCCATATTCCTGCAAACCTTCTACACAGACAGCAACACAATCAAAGTCGAGATCTCAGATCTCACACAGAAATGTACAGAAAGAGGTCCAGGGGTGAGAGAATAAATCAATTCCTTAAGAGTCTCCAAAGGTAAATAAAGTAATCTTCCCCACTGAGGGGAAGTTTGAGTTTCTAATGAACCACACATACACAATTTATCCCACTCAGTCCAAGAACACAGATTGCATACCTTGGCCAAAGGGACCTGTTTGCATTTAGGATTCCAAATAGCTTGCCCCATTAAAGTCATTTAAAGTCATTTAAAGAAAAACTCAGTCCGGCTGGGCCTTCATATTCCTGCATCACCGTGATTCAAGTCAATTTAGCTAGCTATTCTCATGTATTACATCTAAAGAAATTAGTTCTGTTATCTTCTATACTTGATTCAAGCAGAATTTAGATTTTAATCACTCTATGCGTATAAATAAATGTATTTGTTGGATTCAGGTCAAGCTGCACACTGACTTGTTCATAAAGTCCAGGGCAGAACTGGGCATCCGATGTCAGTTTTCTAAATTAAATTGACCCAGGGCAGGATTAATTTAATTAAACCAATTAAGCCAATTATAGCTTTTTTATGCAATTAGCATGAGCCCAGCACCTTATAAATCCCGTTCTGAGATTTGATTGAAAACTGCAGCCAGCAAATCAATGAAGGTCAGATTTAGGACCCTGAATATAAACCTTTACTGCTAGAATTATGTTTGTATGCATAATTTCCTTCAATAGAGTAGTGTGACTGATGAATGCTCTGCTCTGGTCGACCTAATAATATATACATACAAAATATACAAATATATATACAAAATATACACAATATTGTATGTTCTCTCTTCACTTCACTATTAAAATAAAAACCATAATATCCTCTTTAAGACACCAGAACACACTAAGACTTAACGTATTGATTATAAATACTTTGGGGGAACAACCAATCCTTGTTATGGTTTCCCGGTAGAGATCCTCAAAGCGGAACCACCTCAAGCTTTAGAGGGAACTCTACTCAAAAGAGTATTTTGACCTCTCATCCTTACCCACAGAAGACTTGTTTTGTTTGTTGTTTTGATTCAATATGCTAAAAACCTAAATAAACCCCATCTACTCTGATTACTAGCGAGCCAGCCAAGCTAAAGCACGTCACAGTCCCCTGGCACCCAAAAAACTAGGATGGTACTGATGAGATGATTATCTAGAGTTTCATCTTTGTCACAGAAAAGCGCTTTTGTCAAAAAAGCGCTGGAAATGTTTTCCCTAAAATCTAAATTTCTGGTTAAAGAAAACTAAAACCGTGTCACACTGAATGCAGAACTGAAAGCATTCAGCTGATAATTTGCCACCTGAAGTGTTCAGAAGAAAAGCCAAGAGTAACTGGCTGGTATGAGACATTTACAATGCCGCCAATATTGTTATCAAAGCGACAGATGTCAAGTTTCCCGGGCAACAAGGGAGAGAAGACACTGGGAAAGATCTCAGATATTCAGCGTCCAGATATGCATGCTTCTTCTGTCTCGTTTAAACAATTAACGCGCCACTGATTGTCACTGAAAGAAAAATGTTATCCTAGTTTAACCTAAACATGCCCACCTGTGACCCTTGAATCGAACCTGGGTCACTTACAGAACACTTACACAAGACCCAACCAGCCCAACAAGTCACAGTTAGTTCAAAGAGACTCCAGTACGTAATCAAACACTTGGTCTAACACTATTGGACAATGTCACATTCTGAAACAAAGCCATGCACGACCATCACTGCTAAACAAAAACAGTTTGGGTAGAGACTTCCAAATTTCTTCTAAATTCAATTCCAGGAAAGAATTAATGCACTTAATTGTCTGATTTTGTCTGAAATGTTACAAATCATTCACAACTGCCACTATGACCTTTTCCAAAATGAATGTGTTAATTATGTAACAAGTTTAAAAATTAAATTACTAAATTTTACATATTACAAAATATTTCACACTAAATATTTCCAAGCATAGCCCTTATATTTGCTACTATCCGTCCATGTATTTTATGTCTGTTCATTTTAAAAATATCCCTTAAAAAGTGTCTTCCAAGACATCATTAACAAATAATAGAATAAAGAATAAAGCTTTGGTAGTTTTAAAAATTCACTTTGAAATCTACTTGACTGCCTATGAAAACACAGAAAACATCATGTTTTGACATCTTTTTGAGGCATTTGACAGTGGTACCTATCTGGCTGACGCCGGCAAAGCAAATGCTTGCTGGAACTTGAAGCACAAGGGCGGGGCAAAATTGTTATACTGCAGCACATGCATCATCTCATTCAGAGCAGTCCAGCTGCCTGTCTTAGTGGGGCCAACGTCACAGAGCAGCCTGCAGCTGCCAAGGGCAGACTCACAGAACGGAAGTCTGCTACAAGACCCAAAGCAACACTGTGCCAAACACAGAGAGGCAGAACCTGCAACGATAAGTGTTTTCATTACAATGCAAATCCTGTCCATAATCACGCTTGGGCCGCAGCCAGATCTCAGGGCCGCGTGCAACCACACGTTTCCAGCGAGTGGCCACCCCCCTGAAAAAGGTCCCACGCCAACCCAGTACACAACCTCCCCAGGCTTCTAAAGTCACGTCTAGCAGCTTTCCCAAAGTAATGGTCCTTGGAAAGCCTTCAAACGGTCCCTGTGCAAAGAAGCATGCCAGTAAAACCCGAAGTCATTTCCAGGCATGGCCCCAATGATTTCCTCAATCCTCCTAGACATTTTATATATCCCATAATCCTCCCCGTCTCCCCAGGACACTCGTTGCCACTATTTTCTTGCTTCCTGCCTGTTCTGCCAGCCTGTGCATCCTGGGCGGGAATTGTGACTAGCACATTATTTTCTGCTATGTAATGAAAAACAAACATCAATTCACTTGAATTAATGAACATGTATACCCATTGCCAGTCTACTTCCAGGCCACACGTATGGAAAGTTCCAGAATCAATCAAGGAATCCAACATAAGTCTGATTGCAAGTATGCAATGCATTTAAAATATAACAAATTTTTCAGCAGTCTAGAATGCTCCCTTTTACAACAGAAAACACCTGTGCAAGGTCTTCCATGTGTACCGGAACTGGAGGTGCGATGCAGCGCATTAAATCGTCCATTTCCACCCAAGATTTCTCTAAAACCATATTGCATTGCTAGTATGTGGAATTTTAAAAGGTTATATCATCCCAATGTGTTTCCACTTCAGAACCAAAGGTCACCTGGCATTTTTTTTCTTGTCAGATTAGATTTGGTTTTGTCTTACAAAGTCGTACCTTTTTCCATGTGCATTTGGTTCACCCTCAAAGCCCTGCAGGCTAGCAACGTCAGTGTGGATTAGATTCCAACTTCAACAATCTGTGTGTCTGTGTGCGTGTGAAAGCTGATGGGCCACACTTATGCATACATATGCAAAAATATGCATCGATTTGAAATACAGAGACTGCCTATTGTTATTTCTCATCTTGCTGTACAGCTTAGTTTTTAAAAAGAAAAGGTAAAAATTAAGATTAAGAGTTAGTCATGCACAAAGAACTCCATGATGACTAATTGAAAATTGATTTTTTAGCAAATAACAAGTGTGTTTACAACACAGGATAAAGTGCTGGTCCAGGCCCTGTGTGGGAGTTTATGGTTGGCCACTTGGCATATTCAGGCGATGTCCAGGACCTCGCAGTGGACTGTAAGACACTAAGAGTACTACAGCTCCACAGAAGTCCAGAATGAGATAAATCATAGTGCAGACCTGAAACACAAGGACTCAAGGGCACTAAAAAAACACCACAGCAGTGACTAGGAGCTCGATTCCATATATACCCATTATATTTAGTTTCCTCTAATTCAGCTCTATTTGGGGTACCATCAGAATCTAAAGCTGTGTGTTTTATAAGGAAAAAAATAAATGTAACGTTATAATTCTTTCCCTCTATATACTGCTAGCTCTTAACATCAATGAGAGCACTAATGAGGAAACTAATTTAATGGGAGAGATTGCACAACATGGCACTCAGCTGCTCCACTGATATCGCCCACAATATCCAGCCCTCAAAGAAGAGGCACAGAATGTTCCTTTTTCAGTCGTTATGAGAACTTTCCAGTCGCACTTCAGCAAATAGGACCAAGCTTCATTATCCTAATAGTTCAAGCTGGGCTTTGGCGAGGTGAAATCTTAATGAGAGATGGAGTACAAAGGATTAAGGTTGCATTTTTAATTAACTTTCAACCCAACTGTTAACCATCAGTCACTTTTTTCCAAAGTGCTCCACTGCGTTTGATAAACACATTGACCAAAGTCTGGAGAGAATTTCATCCCAAATAAGGAGTTATGGCTCAGAAAAAGGTGGTCATGTGACCGAGCAACATCCCACAACCCTTCCTGCTTCACAGAGTACTGCTGGATTTGGAACAGGAGGAAAGAGTTGATGGGATTAGCCCAACAGCAGTCATGTTGGTCACACGGTTATGGCGGAAATGAATGGCGCGTCACATTACCATTAAGGTGAATGATACAGGACTAAACCCTGGTTGCAGGCCAGGTGAGGACATTCACAGCTGTCACTCTCCGGACCCGCAGTGCACAAAAATCTTACTATACACAAAATCAAACTATACACAGTAAAAGCGTAAATGAACAGAAATATATATTGTCAATATCCTTTAACAGCAATGTAAAACTATCGACGTCACATTGTGCTGTGATATGGAATAATGGGATGGCTAATGGTGTGTTATGGCTTTTGCTCCACACAATGCATTCCCAAACAATAAATCACAGTGCGGTAACCTTGGGCAGGCTGCTGCACATGTTACTGTGAGGGCTCCCCTGCTCACAATTGGGTTCCTGCATATCAGCAGTTTGTGGAAATTCATCAGCAGTCAAATAAATTCACTGACGAGCGCAAGTTATTCTCTGCTCGCTAAGGAAGGATGCACGACTGTCCCTGCTATAAGCATCCGCCAGTCTGCAGGCAGTGGAGAGGAAACCGATGAAACACAGCGCTAAATTCATCCATGTGAAAGGAACGTGGGATTTTCTCGAAGAAAAAAAAAGAAATCTCATCTGTTCTTCACTTGTGTACTATCACATTGTTCTGTCAGTCTCTACCTTTCCTTTTATTTGTTTTATTCCCACAAATTTCCACCCAAAGTTTTTAATGAAACCGTTAACATACAACCTGCTTGTCATACCTTCATTACTTTAGAGTTTCACAGCCCTTGAAATAACCTTTGAACCCACTGAACACTGCATTCATTTTCCCTTGGCGTCATACATTTAATGATTTAACATTGTTTTATATATCAGTTTTTCTTAGAGACTTTTGCTACAAGGCTATGAAAAATGTACCAATATGAAAGCTGAAAAAAATCTGAATGCAAAGCATAATTATATTAAAGTAGATTACAATTTCAGACAATTGCATAAACTTCTAACCAAATTTGTTAAATGTATGCGTCTTTTAAATACAAAAATTCCAAAACCGTGGATAACGTACCACACATAAGTGGGTTGACAGCACCGTACCACAATCCATGCCTATTCTGAACTAAATCCGAGCGCATCTTTATACTGGCAACTAAAACCTGGAAAAGCCCCGAATGTCTCGAAACTTTCCGCCCCTTCTCTTTCCAGAGACCTCCTGTTTGCCCACCCAAAGCCCCTCAATCCTGCACCTCAAACCATCACTCGCTCGGCAGCAGCCAGCACTCACGCATATGCAGCCAATGGGAACGTCTCGGGGGACTAGTCCACCGCCCACGCTGAACACAACTCCCTACATCGGGACAGCTGATAGGACACATCCACTTACACTAAAGACATGTGCTTCAGCAGCCAGAATGCAGCAGGCGCCCATTCTGGGCCACACTGGGCTGCTTGCTTGTTCCTGTCCTTTATGATAAAGGAGAACAGCACGCACACATGTGCAGCCAATGGGAACATCTCGGGGGACTAGTCCACCGCCCACGCTGAACACAACTCCCTACATCGGGACAGCTGATAGGACACATCCACTTACACTCAAGACATGTGGTTCGGCAGCCAGAATGCAGCAGGCGCCCATACTGGGCCACACTGGGCTGCTTGCTTGTTCCTGTCCTTTATGATAAAGGAGAACAGCACGCACGCATGCAGCTGGGGCCTCATCATGTGACATAATCATATAATTACGGGAGAGGACCTGATCCCAGTTATTCTGGGATTTTACAGCAGACAGTTCTGCTCTTGTTTCTGGGCTCGCTGCAGGGCACAGGCACATGTTCCTGATCACCCGTGATTTGATGAGACAGCCACTGAAGCCGGAAGGTACCCCTCAGAAGTGTAAACAGCCGAATCATAATTCATGTGTTAACAGTGGACGGGCTTTGGAAGCAAAAGGAGCTCACCAAAGCAGATTCAATATTAAATAAATAAATATAAAAACATCTTCTTATGAGGAAGGGGGGGGTGGGGAACAAAAGACCGGGAGATTTTCTCTTTTTTTGCTTCCGTTTTGCGAAAAACCTACGCGTGAGAAAAGAGAATATCCCCACAAAATGTCTTTACTTGACTACCTACTCTCTTTACAGAGATTTCCCAGAGAATATAGTGTTACGTAATTCTGACACAGACACTGCTGTTCACATCACTAAAGCCTCCCGCCGCAGCCAGCACTACGGTCCCCTGGGTGGGGGGGTCGGGCGTCCCACAGACTGCCTCCTCTGCACGGACATAATAACAGTGCGAGTAGTTGCTGTGATGATAACTATACATGAAGCTCAGTTTCCTTTCTATCCCCCTGTTGCGTAGCACACTGATCCTGGTGGATCGTGCTCCCATCTGTAAGTGGAGAACCACTGTGCTATAATTAAAATAATTAGAAGCAAACAACATCAGGGGTGGCCATGATATGAAACAGTAAATCTTTGTGCTTTGCATTCGCATCACTCCCTTTCTAAAGGGTCATACTGTATCATTTAGGATGTTAGCACTACTGCTGCAGTTTAATTAACGATTATTTATTCATTTGATATTATATTAAGATGGGCAGGCATATAAAGGATAAAACTGTGCTGACAGTTACTGTCAGCAAAACGTGCTGGTCCGCAACCCTTTAGATTTTTGGGTCTGGGGGGTAGGGGAGGGAGAGGGGGGCACTGGACTGCACTGGCCCCCACCTCCTCCTGCATCTTGTCATCCACCACACAGCTTCCCATTACATAACCAGTTCCCCACACACACCAGGGGGCTAGCGGTTCATCGAGTCAAACATCCTATGATTCGTATCAGCCCCTCGGGAGTTTGGGTTGTAAATGGTCCCTCACGTGTTCTGTCCCCAACCCCCCCAACCTACATACCTGCCTGGGGGCATGAGGGGGATGGGCTGAGCAGTGGAGCTCCATGTTGTGGCTAATTGTGGGAAAGCAGTAGCCCTAATTACAGCCCTGCTACCTACCGGCGACCTTGAATGGAAACGCAGGGAGTAACGACAACAAACTTGGTCCCATCTCTCCCTGTCCTTCTTTCTTCCTGGGGGAGACCTTTGCTTAAGAAAACACTGCTTTGATCGGCCGCATTACAGCCAGAAGAATGCCAGTTTCTCACGCCTCTTTCCCTAGAACACACACACACACACACACACACACACGCATATACACATATACACATACGCGCGCACACACACATGCAAACAGACTCACAGACGTGAGTGCACACACACCACACACAAACACACACGCCCACATAAACACGCATGCACACACACAAGCACACATGCACACAGATACGCACGCATGCACACACGCCTCTTTCCCACATCATCCACCCCCCCCCCCCCCACAATATTCTGCTATTCATCTTTGAGTATAAGCTGAAGGTGGGAAAAAATCAGAGAAGAAATCACGTACAAGTGGACTCACACACACACACACACACACACCTGTGCAGATAAGCATTCTGCACAGGTACAGCTAAACAGCACCAGGTTAGAGGGAGCTCTGTGCACAGGCAGCAGCCACAGCAGCACCAAAAGCAGCAGAGATCGGCCGGGTTTCACCATACCTCAAAAGAAGCGCTCCCCTGTCTCTCTGCTCCAGGACGACCAGCGCAGAGGTGGCTGTATCCTACTGTTTCATTTCCCTGCCTGGGCCAGGCGTTTCTGCTGCGTTAGCCCGCGCCGGGGCTTAAAACGCGTCGCTAGTGGTGCGGCAGTGAGCGGCCCAGCCAGGCGGCGCAGTGGCGGCGAGAGAGAGCATCCTTAGGCTCACGCAGTAGCAGTGCAGCAAAGCAGACACATTTGCACGCAATGCCTCTCTCTCTCGATCGCTGCCTCTCGCTCTCCCACACTCGCTCTCTCTCGCTGTCACACACACATACGGTTACTCAAGCACACATCCGCGCACACACAGCATCGGGCAAACAGGCAGTGCCGGTGTGGAACGTGCACTGAAAGACTGTCTTGCTAATCAGGATGGAAAATGTATGTATATCCGTTCGCTTGGCTGACCCCCCCTCACCACAGCCCCCCTAAGCCAGAAAGCAGACGTGATCAAAGCTGACAAGGTCAAATAAGGTTCTACATACTTCTCAACCTGACCTCCCTGCCTCCCACTCTTCCTCTCCTACTCTTTTGGTTTAGCGACCTGGCATGGGATACTTTTTGCAGAGCCTGCCCTGTCTCTGTTTTACGTGAGGATATCCCCTGAGGCAGGACCCAGGGATCCTCTCATTCCACGGCCAGTCAGCCAGACCAATCAGCGGAAGTATTCCCTACCTCTGCCCAATCACGAAACAGGAAATCAAGTGCAGAGGGGTATTAAGGAGGATTATTCAGACAGTCCTAAAGGGAAATTTCATCAGCAGCAGTGGAGCCATAAGCACCTCTGGCCGTCAGGAGCACAGTGTTCAAGAGGGACGAGAGACGGGAGGACCTGATAGTTATTCTTTCATCCAGCGTGCTGCCTAGCAACCACGCTGGCTCTTCCATTCACTGGCCCCGCCTCCCTCCTGAGGGACACGCTGCATATCTCTCCAATCCCCTTTCAAAGCCTCAGTTTGGCATTCAGCGCATAAATGGCTGGCACTGCGACAGACAGGAATGATGTTAAACCCTGAGCAGCCACGTCTCCAGAGCAGAGCAGCGCTCAACCCAGACAGGAGGAACTGTGATGTCACAGACACGTCCACCCTGAACAGAACAGAGCTAAACCCAGACAGGAGGAACTGTGATGTCACAAACACGTCCACGCTGAACAGAGCAGAGCTAAACCCAGGCAGGAGGAACTGTGATGTCACAGACACCTCCACCCTGAACAGAGGGGAGCTCAACCCAGACAGGAGGAACTGTGATGTCAAAGACACGGCCAACCTGAACAGAGCGAAGCTAAACCCAGGCAGGAGGAACTGTGATGTAACAGACACGTTCACTCTGAACAAAGCGGCGCTAAACCCAGGCAGGAGGAACTGTGATGTCACAGACATGTTCACTCTGAAAAGAGAGGAGCTAAACTCAGACAGGAGGAACTGTGATGTCACAGACAAGTTCACTCTGAAAAGAGCGGACCTCAACCCAGGCAGGAGGAACTGTGATGTCACAGACACGTCCACCCTGAACAGAACAGAGCTAAACCCAGACAGGAGGAACTGTGATGTCACGGACACGTCCACCCTGAACAGAGCGGAGCTCAACCCAGGCAGGAGGAACTGTGATGTCACAGACACGTTCACTCTGAACAGAGCGGAGCTCAACCCAGACAGGAGGAACTGTGATATCACAGCCACATCCACCCTGAACAGAGTGGAGCTCAACCCAGGCAGGAAGAACTTTGATGTCACAGACACGTACATCCTAAACAGAGCGGCGCTAAACCCAGGCAGGAGGAACTGTGATGTCACAGACACGTTCACTCTGAAAAGAGCGGAGCTAAACCCAGGCAAGAGGAACTGTGATGTCACAGACACGTCCACCCTGAACAGAACAGAGCTAAACCCAGACAGGAGGAACTGTGATGTCACAGACACGTCCACCCTGAACAGAGCGGAGCTAAACCCAGGAAGGAGTAACTGTGATGTCACAGACACGTCCACCCTGAACAGAACGGAGCTCAACCAAGGCAGGAGGAACTGTGATGTCACAGACACGTCCACCCTGAACAGAGCGGAGCTCAACCCAGGCAGGAGGAACTGTGATGTCACAGACACGTCTACCCTGAACAGAGCG
>JAOVYW010001042.1:0-16781 GCA_025775045.1 Hiodon tergisus | reverse complement strand
CCCAAATTTTTTTTTTTTTACCCCCCCCCCCCCCCCCAACTGATCACTTTGAAAATTTGGGGTATACCTCGATGACCGTCGGCTTGCCCACGTGCTCCGCTGTGGGTGATCCGTAAAGTACCCCGTCACTGTGGGGGGTTCTCTGTATGTAGCGCAGCCATCCCGGCCTGTCCGGGTAGCCCATCAGATTGGTGTTAAATGTGATTGGGTCATTGCTGGCATCGCCTACACGATTCAACATAAAACAAAAAGAGATATACGTCATTCCGAAATACGTAAACGTCAGAGAAGCTGACCAGCGCGTTCATCCGCAAATTAATTTCCAAATTAAGTGCAGACAGTGCGTACGGACTCCAAATAAGAAATTTACTCTAGTAATAAGGAGAAAGCCACTCTCCTGATGAAAGGAATGGTAGTAAACCTACATAAACGTATCTTAACACGGCTATCAAGGCACCATACCTGGCTTGGGGTACGGAGGAAATTCCCCTTTGAAGTATTCTCTTTCCAGGACGTGAACAAAAAGCACGCCTGCTGAAGGGTAGACGTTTCGATCGGCGTGAGACTTCGAAAGGATAAAGATCACTGGAGACAGACAGGGGTGGGGAGGGCAGATGATGATTAATGCACTGCATTTTAAGCTTCAAGCAGAGTTCGATTTCCTTTTACTGCGACAATTAAAATTGCTCAGCCATTTCTCAATTTATATAATTCACATTTATGAGTAATGAGTTATATATTAATGGGGAAAAAACATAAACTTCTTCGGGGCTGGCGTTTTGGGAGTGCAAAAGGAGGGAATAATATATCGGAAAAGCACAGCATTCCACAACAGGCCAGATGACAGCAGCTGACTGAGAATCTGGGCTCACATTCCGAGGCTGAAATTCCGCGGGCACACGTGCTGCCACGGTAATAACTGTGCTCTCTGTTCAACTCCACTCAATGCATGTCACAGAATCTTTGTTCTGGGATACGCCACTGCAAAATCCACAGCAACTGCATAGCTTACATAAAGGAATATGAGATTGAGATTAAATTGAAATGACAAATCTGACAGTCTATCATGTGATACTTAAAGAAAAGGAAAGTCACACACGCTACTCACGTTGCTGTGACATTTTATTCACCACCCAATGTTTCACTTATAGTTTTAGATTATTACAATTAAAACAAAAACAAATCTGAAAAACCGCATATCCCTGAGGCCCAAGACACAGAAAGGATTAAAACTTTTCCCCCTTTTGACCATCTGTCATTAGAGTGATTGAAATAAAATAAATACTTACATATTTTTAGCCGTTTTTAAAACTCTGCTCTACTCTAGTATGGAAATCTAGCATAAATGTTGTTTTATTTTTGAGGGAACAGATGGGTGACAGATTAAAGGAGAAACCAACATGAAGTATCCCAGTGAGGTGTTGGGCCACCACAAGTTGCCAGAATAGTTTCAATGCACCATGGCATAGAGGATGATGGTGGTGGAGTGTTCAATTGGGTTGAAATCTGTAGTGATCCTTGCCCATAAGAGGAAAAGTGAACCCAAACCATTCCAGAAAATTCCCCCCACCATTTTACAAAGCCTCCAGACCCCCTCACTGCAGGGTTTTCCTTTAATTTGTCACCCGTCTGTACTTCTGACAATACAGAAACTGCATTCGGTAGATAATCTATTCCCATAGGCAAACAACTGCTGTAATCTTGATAAAATCCTAATCAGACAGAGCTGGTGAATTTCTTGTGGGCTCAGAGTTGAACCCGGGGAACAGAACACACCAATGAGAAATCTCGAGAGAATGAATCAGTTCTCCTATTCAAATCCAGTCTGTGAGTAAACATGGTTCCCTTTGTAATGGCTTTGGCAGGATCCCGGTTAGGCCTAACCCAGCCACCAAAGCTACTTGCACATGATAAAACCCATGTGTGCTGATATTTTCCAGTACAGAATATATATATTGAGGTATTCCAGTAACAGGCAAAAATAAGCCCTATAATAATAATTACTGTTCAGAATCAAGGTATTTAACATACTGTTCAGGAGTTTATTAAGACAGACAATCCAATTTCAGCTACATTCAGTACAGTATTTTTGTTTTTAACAAAAACAGTCTTTCTGAAGCTATCATGTCACCATACTGAGGCAAATCTGCAGAGAAAATTAGAATATGCCTCCATCACTCGACCGTTGAATTTATCATCCTGCACTGAAATGGGCATGGGACGAGCAACTTGGAATATTCCACATTTCCATCTAACTCAGATATCAAAAGGTACGAAGGTTTGTTCCCTGTGGTTCACAAAACTACACCTTACCATTGCATTTTATGACACAATATTTATGATAATGTATCAAAACAATATGGATTCCTGTTTTAGACCTCGAAAACGATGAGCAAATATTGTATTAAAAAAAAATGTAAATGAATAATAATTCTAGAAGTTATTGTTGAATACTAAATCGCATGTACAAATCAAGCATATAGCAATACTGCTAAATACTGCTAAAGTATATCCAGACAACCCAACTCACCCGAGTTTCCTTCATTCATTCATTCATTCATTCATTTTTAGATGGCCTCAAACAGCGAACGTTTATTTCAGCAGAATGTCAAATTGTCAGCGATTCTAATCAATTTCTTATTGATTGTGTCCGTATTGCAGCAGAAGCAGAAACCAGGCAGACCCCAGCATGAGAAATGTACGCTGCCCCCCCCACCCCCCAATCTAACACCAATATGTTACACCAGGAACAAATCACAGCCGGCTTTTGGTGTTAGCAATTTGCCCAAATACTTCGTTATTATATGCCATTTCAACAGCCAACAGCTCCCAGAGCAAGATTTTGCCTGGGGCCAGCTCGTCTTGTCAGTTGCTCTAACATCTCTCCAAAGAATGGGGAGGAACAGAGTAGCCAGCCTCCAAAGTTAACCTAGCATTCTGCTGAGGGACCGTTTTGACTTGTCAAGTCACAATTGGATCACACCCTTCTCTCACTCGATTGTCTGCTTGCCTTGCTGTATCTCAATGACGAATGTCATTTAATAAATTACCCATTGACGGTTAATGCTAAACTCTGCCACCCGGTGGATTTTGTTACACGCCCTCTCTTAGACATTTTTAGCAAAGGTTACTCCACTGCAATAACAGAAAGAGCGAGAGCGAGAACGAGATATATAAGAGACTAATAGAATAACAGGATCTGTTGTAGTTCTATTCGCTATTGTAAAATCAATGCTTTCTGAGGAAGTACACCAATAAAACCAGGGTGAGTAACCTTTTTCAATTCTAGTACATTAAATAATGAAGTCACACACATGTCCCTTGGTCTTTGGCCTCTGAGAAGTGCCCTTGCCTTTGAGGAAACTTTCTACCGTGTACTTGCTATGACCGGCCAGCAGCCAGCCAAGAGGAGGGACAGGCAGGATATTGCTTCTTCTGAGAGACTAAAGGGACTGCATAAACCACTAAAATATAAAAGATAGTTATATTTCCTTGAGTTGGAAGCCTTTTTGAAAACTGATGGATGAAAACATAAAGATGCTTCTGGTATAATTTTGACAACCGATTCGGATTAATGGTTAAACACCAGAGAGACGTTAGCCAGCTGGATGTGAAACTTTTAGAATAGGGTAATTGAGCGTCATAGGGGTAGGAATAAATTTGCAGAATAACGATTCTGTGTATGCTTACAGAGCATCAGAAAAGCTGAAAACTGTCTGTTTCATCACTCAAACTTATTTTGACATTGTAGTCTCATTTAGTAATAATATCATGAGTATCTGTTAATCATTTCAGTGTCAATTCAACTACTTAAATGGTATTAGGGTCATCTCTACACACAATTATTAAAACATGTATCAATAACAGATATATAAAAAAACTGAAAACGAACAGACAGCGATAGATTTAAAGCATTAAAGCATTTCGACTCACAAGAAGAAGCTGAACACGGGTGGGTTTCATTGTGTTAAAACGGAGGAGCTGGGCTGGCTTAATTGGGTACTCTTGTACAGGGTCACTCACCGTTTGTCCGCACGGCAGCTCTCTGCTTAAGGCCGAAATAACGGTGAAGTTGGCTACTTCTCCCAACCATATCGACACGTTTAACATCCGCCGGCCGTACTATGTATGCTTAGTTTAATTATAAAAAGGGATATCATTTATGCAATCACACTTATCCAATGTAGCAGTCTAGCTACGCAATCTGTTTTTTTCTCCGTTTCTAGTTAGCTAGCTACCATTTCAGGAAGCCAGCTAACGGATCATACTGAAAAGTAACGACATGTACCTTTATACACAACATTACAGTAAAGCGGGAAGAAAACAATATTGCACAGATTACAGTCTACAACAGCAATGGATGTACATCGTTCGAATAAAAACAGCAACAACCTACCAAGCTGGCTACCAAGCTAGCTAATGGTTTGCAAGACATCTATCTAGCTATCGCAATTACTGACGTTAACTCGAGCACCGCAATACAAATATTTACAAAGATGCCAGAATTTCCACTTTTTCAAGGAACACTCTGTTTTCTATTATGATCTAATATAATACAACACTATAATAGCAAGCTAAAACAAATTAACTGTTTCATGTTAAATCAATACATACCAACCGCGAGCCACACGAGAACACCTATATAATCCATGGCGAATTTTCTGGTAAATATTTACATGTAATGCAACTCGGAATCAAGGCGATCGCAACGTTTTGACCGCTTTAAGCATCTCCCTGTTAAATTCCTCCCAACGCCTCTCCCCCCGCGCACCCCCTGAGGAAGCTGAAGGCGCTCTGGTTGGCTGGAACATCTGGCACAGATGTTGGAAAATTAGATGCCATGTTTACGGGGAATCGAAGCGCGCTCTCTATGAGGATGTGCAGGGAACCGGCGGTGCGGTATTTGACAGCCTATGTGATTTTAGTGCCTGTGGGAACGTGCGTTCTTTTAAACACATCGGCGGTGTATTAGGCATAACGTATGGTGTATTTTCCTTTAATAGCTTGAGACTTGAATTACTTATCTGTTTAATCAATAAAATAAATACATTCTAGACGTTTTATTCGTTATTTATATTTATTTACGTTAAAATCAAATAAGTAGGCTATATTTGGGGGTTCAAATGTTCAAAGGAAGAAAATATGTAAAACAATGACTGCTTTTACGTACTGTGTCCAAAATGTTTTTTAAATGGCGATTTACCAGCATTTTTAGATACTGGTGCTAAACTCCTGGAATAGCGTCTGAAATATGTCTGCTTCACACTATACTTAATTGAAAGGTAATTTAACCCCAGCCCATAAACTTTACTACGGAGGGGGCGGTGCTGTGAAATCTGTAAATAATCAGACAAACAGATGCTGACGCAAGCCCCTCTGCGCTCTTTAACAACACAGCTGGGAGGTCCTGGGGTACCTTTCTCCATTTCATAGTTATAAGTAATATTCTAACAGCTGGAAGGGGACTTGTTTTGAATTGGCTCCAATCGAACATATTCACTAGTCATCGATTATTTCAAATGGACATCAAAATAGTTTTCTGGTTTAAGCCTCTGTTCATTTTGTAGGCATCATACTCAGCAGAGGAAAATACATAACGCCATCTTCCTTTTCAGCTTTGCGGAGGCTTTACGAGGAATTTTTTTCTTCCGAGATTATTTTTAGGTTGCCTAGCAACACTGAGACTTCGGGGTTGACGAGTCCAGTAAAATACACGGGGATTCCTTGTAATCTGCCAGCTGCAGTCATGGAATAGCGTTTCGTTTCCTAAAACTTTTGGGAAGATTTTTTTTAAAATTATCGCTTCATAGGTTGCCAATATTTTCAAGCTGAATTTTACAGTTTAATTGTTCAAATCCACACTACCATTGTACTACCCCTTATCCTGCATTTAAAGAGACAGAGTAAGTAATCACCTACACGCCTGTGTGCATTCTAGATTTTGAGGCCTTTGGGTCAATATCACGTTTTACAACATATAGGCAGCACACGCATAATATGCGAATATCAAATCCACTTATTAGGTCCAATATTAGGTCCACTTAAAACTCACGGCTCATAAGCATAAACACAGTAAACATGTTCATGTGATATATATCTTACGGAACATCAACCTTTTTCACATTTTGAGGCACATGCATGCCGCAAGAATGGGTTTCAGCTAGCATCCTCGCCACATCTGGTAGGTAGCCCTACAATAAATTAAAACACGAAGAGCGTTTTGCGGAAATAGTGGTTTGCTGGACAGTTTTGTATATTGCAGAATTTATATCAATTAAATTAAATTAAGCAGTGCTGGTATTTAGCCTATATCAGACCGCAGTTCATGAAAACACGCTCCTTGCAGTTTATTGGAGCAAACCATTTCGGGACCAAGGTGCAACACCTGTCATACGTGCAAAACGATGCAGAAGAACATATGATTATGAAAGCATTCCGCGGAACTACTTCTGTTTGCACTTTATTATACGGAAAAGTGCATCAAAAACAAATTTGGCGGTTTTGATTTCCTTATGCTGATAAAATGTTGCACCGAACTGACACCCCTATTGTGCGAGTAGCGATACCAGCCGTTGCCTGCAATGGCGTTGTCTAGTGGAGTGCAGACTTGGTCTCGTATGTCAAATTGTTTTAATAGGAAGACCGCTAGAGTACCGGATGGTGGACGAAAATTGGCAAGGATGAATGAAAATAAGATGCAGAAATAGACTGATTGTAAACGCACAGTATCAAAGGTGAACTAAATGCCAAATATGTAATTTGGGATATTATACCTTTATCATAGCATCTCTCTTGAACCATGCGAGGCACGTAAGTGACTCTTTTGTTTTGCAAATTGTAGCAACAGCTTAAGAGTGAAGCTATAGTCAACTTCTGCTTTTTGTCGTTCTGTACATTCTGTAATATTCTGTCAGTATACGCGATTTATTTTGCCCTTAATGAAATGTGTTCGATAGCCTATGCAAAGATTCTTTTATACGAAATTGTTGGCTGCCTGTAAATGTAGCTGTCATTTAATACGGTCTTGCTTTGCGTCTCTCTGCCGTTTGTTTGCCGAATCGTACAAATTCCCTGACAGACGGAATGTTATGCATCGCGATTTTCATTATAGTGATCGTTTATATGAAAGTTTACACTCGCGTAAATACAACAAAAGTAGAATAATGGCATGGGCTCGTGTACGATAATATCGGAGTGACTTCTAAGCCCCATTTTTTGTTTACCAAAATAATTATAATTGACCAACGTTAGGTGTAAACACAATGCTGTGTAAAGGACGCTATGTAACTATTAGGTAGGCGACATTTAATCTGGGTAATTTGTGCTGACACTCTTATTGCTGTATAACTATGCGTCTCCAGGTATATTTACGCCTTTAAATAATCGAGCGATTTCGGAAATCGGAAACATGCACGTTTTCCTAATGTATGTGTCTGTGAATAATGTTTTCTTAGCCATTATCGGCTACACCTTATATTTATATATTATATATTATATATTACATATTAAATATAAATTGCCTCGTGTTTTTTGCAGTGCGATGATAATGTTGGACTTGTTATGATGCCGTATTACGCAGTATGATAACATTTACACAGCATTTTCATTAAACATTCTCATTAAAGGTTTCCAAAACGCAGCCGTTTGTTTCGTTCGTTTGTACTGTTTGACGTCTTTTTTAAAAGGTATCTCTCCATGATGGCATCTCACTGAAAATTAGTCTTTTCGAGCTTTTCTAAAATTGCAGGGATGATTATGCAAAATATAATGGGGCGGTGGTGGAAAATTAGACCCTAAATGAGTTAAACGGAGCCTCGAACTGGATATTCAATACTGTTATTGATCACCGAATAACCGAAAGTGTGAGGTATTTAATCTTCTGAGTCTCCGCCCACAACTTTTATTTTAATGCTCCGGAACATTATTTATCTATTTATTTCAGTTTAGTGCCTAATGCATTTTACCAGTTGACATAATTTTTTTATGTAAAGACAAATGATCATAAATTAAACTTTGATCATCAAATAAACAACACTGCCACTAGGGCGTGCTCTTTGAAAAATACACTTCGTTGTTGTTTAACCAGCAGACTCAATAGACATTATTGAAACATTTTTTGACATCAAATAATTATTTGAAGGTCACAATATATAGCCCTACAAAGCTAAAATTAAAAAATTTACTGGATGCATTTTATTAATTTGAAAGCATTTTGAAATACCAATACCAATAAATAAAAAAAGTACAGTGTGAAATAAAAAGGATTTAAATCATTGTAACTCATCATTTAATCTCTTTGTTTTTCACAGATTTCTCAGATGTCAATTCTAGATAAAAACGCTTGAGTTCAATACACAAAAAAGCCCAGCGATGCTCAAGTCCTCATCGTTTCCACAAGAGACATGATGAAAACGGAGGCGTCGGGCGAACGGTCCACCCTGCGGAGTGCCTCTCCCCACCGGAACGCTTACCGGACCGAGTTCCAGGCCCTGAAGAAGGCGTTCGACCAGCCCCGGCCGGATGGGGACCCAAAGCCCAAGGACGCCGAGAGGCCCAAGCAGCCTCGGGGTCGGCGGTACGGCACCCACGTCAGCCGAATCAAGGACATGTTCATGCAGATGGGTACGGAGAATGCCGGGCCAGCCTGCCGAGCTGGGATGGAGGCCGAGGCCTCTCCCCAGAAGCTGATCAAACCCACCAACTTCATCAACCGGGAGGACGGCTCGGTGGTTAGGCTTCACCACTCAGCGGGGAGTGAGCGGGCGGGCGGTGTGCGCTCCAAGTTCTCTGAGACCCGAAAGATTTTTGAGCAGAGCTCTCGGGAGGCCTCAACGCACTCCCCAGTCTTTTCCCTGGGCCGGGACAAGAGGGGCTCCCACGAGCAGCTGGATGACTGGAGGGGCACCTGCTCCAACAGGGGCAGCACGGACTCCCTGGACAGCTTGTGCTCCCGCACAGAAGCCTCGTCACCGACCGTGAGCCAGCTGAGCGCCGTATTCGAGAACGCTGACCAGCAGCCGGCGGCAGCTGGCCACCGGAGGGCGGGCGGCGGCCGGACGCTCTACTCACCTGATGGGTTCCGCAGGCAGGCCGACCTCAGCGAGGACGACGGCAGCTCCCTCCAGTCGCCGTCACGCGACGGCGGGTATAGGCATCGCGGCTCCGGCAAACAAACCCTCCCGCTCTCGTCCTCCTCGGAGGACCTCCTCAGCCCCAGCCCCCTGTCAGAGGCGGCCAACGGAGGAAGAGACGCCCCCGCAAGACTTCGGGAAAAGGAGGACCACCCAGGGGACAGGCAAAGGGATCCCAGGGACATCGAAATTGTAGAACACGGGGCCTGTCGCCAGAGGCAGGTGGGGACAGCAACCCACACAGAGGCCGTGGGAGTTTGTACAGAGGCTCCAGTAAGGAGAGGTCCAGACGCCCCAGGCGGTGAAGCGAACGATGGAACAAACGCGGAGGAGAGCTCCGCCGCCTACTCCGGGGAGCCCGGAGAGGAGTACTGCGGGAACGAGAGGGTGGTTTTCAACGCCGATGGCGACGCTTGCTACCAGGGGTGGGGGGAGAGCTGCACAGATCCGGAGGATGACGCGTACGGCGGCGAGGATGACGTCTGCTACGACCCGGGTTCAGAGATCATGGAGATCCCCGGCTTGCCGGAGGAAGACGAAGACGAGATGCCCAAACGGAGGAAAATCAGATTTAGCACTGCTCCAATGACCGTGAGTTTCGCACCTACTGCAGTTGCCAAACTTATCCCTATTCACAATGCATCTTCCATGCAATATATTGTGCAATGCTTTATGACTTCTGCCGGACCCTAATGCCTGAAAGAACAGGGCTAGAAACGTTTAATGGTATTGTTTTTTTTTACAGACAACTTTAATAACTAATTCTGTTTTATGCTTGCGTTTCATTCGTTCCACCATAATGGCGGGTGAAGTGCTCGCATTTCAATTTTGAAATATTTAAGCTTTGAAGTCCCTCCTGGCATCGACCATGGGGAATATCCCAGCTGTTTTGTTAACAGCTTAGCGTTTCAAATGATGAATGGAGACACGTTCATTGGTCCGAATGTCAGTCACTCTGGCAGCGGTCTCAGTCGCCTGTTTTTTTTTCTTACCTGTCGATTTCGTATCATATGGATGCCACTGACGAGTGATGAAATCCGATGCGATGAAATCCTGGTGAAGTGAAGTGATAATGACTTTTTACCCAAAAACCAAGTTGTGAGTTATGAGCTATTATTTTTTTCGCCAATTAGACTTCCAGAAACTAATAGATAGCTGTGTATCAACAATTAATGCATTAAATACACATACCAAACATGCAGAGATTTGTGGCTTACATTTAGCTTAGTGTGCAACTTACAAAATAATTATGATGAATGGGTTATTACAACATAGTTATTTTTTACAGTATAGATCACAAGAGAGTCTACAAGAGAACGTTGCAAATGCTTCATTAGCTCATTTGCGTTGCATTTTGCTTGAAAAGAAAAAAGCTTTTGCAGTTCTTTGCATAGGAAAATCAGAGCATTTCTCTGCTATGATTACATTTTCATTTTATTAATTTAGCAGACGTTAGTACCCAAAGTGACTCGGGCATATAATCAAGAATGCGACGCTTGTAGAATAGCAAGTTCCAGCTCTTCAAAATCACAACATGGAATAGGAGTCTGGAACAAAGAGATACTGATGCAGCCATCAGATTATTGAACAGAGTACCCAGGGTTCTTACCAGTCACAGTTCACCTAAGACGGTAGTAGAAAGCACGCAGTGTGGACCAAGGAGCTATAATACACCGTTAACCACTAGGGTTTCAGTTTGGTCACTGTACTTGTGTAGGATCCCATGGTTTTTCCATCTACATATTCTGCGTTATTATGCACTGGCCTACGGTGATAACTGCCCCTGTATTTACAGGCCAAATAGTGGTAAAGCAACTCATCTATGGAGGATTTTCCTGGTTAGCTGTCCTTTGGGTCAAAGCGCTGTGCGCTTCCGGGCCTGCTTTTCAGATAGCGTGCAGCCGTTGTGCATTAATCATATGGAATACTATGCTGCCTGGGTGTTCTGGAGCGGAGACGGACGACAGCATTCTGACAGAAACCCAAAAAGTCAGCTCCTGCAGGGTCTCCCGTGTCACGAGAGATTTTTGTTCCCATTCGCGCGGCGGGCAAGTTCTCCCTCGCCCCGGGTATTTGGGAGTCCATACCTGGTCTCTCCTTCATTACGTTGGAAGGCGATATAAACTTTGCTTTGCTTTAATTGTCTCAGTGCTCCAGAAAATTATCTGATGAGTACATTACCACAAGTCTAGAGCACTTTAATTGCAAAGAAATTCACTGGAACTTGGAGAGAAAACCTAACTAAAACATTGTGGCTTTAATAATGTAAAATGTATTGTATTTGCACACTGGCATTCAGTGAAACAACCATTGAACCTTCCTCCTCTTGATTTAGAGCAGTGTTTCCTAATCCTGGTCCTGGGGCAGCCATGTGTATGCTGGTTTAGAGGATTCAATTAAGAGTGAATTTGAAAAAAATATATCTGTGCTTAATCTCCTTTATAATTTGTGGTTTTCGAGTATTCCTCAGTGCTTTTTTAAAGCTGATAAGTCTTTTCCACTTCCACGCTGTTAAACCGCAATTAATCTAGAAATCTCATAGACGTGACACAAGGCTGCTACCCTAACTGTAAACAGATTGAGTGCAGTGGAGAGAGAGTGGACATTTCAGTTTGCAATTTAGCAGTCTGTATAGGCTTGCCGTTATCTTTTATGCAGTCGATACATTAAACAGTCCTTGAAACACTGCACCAGCCTCTTCTCGACCCATTGTCGTGCTGTGTGTCAGATCCTGACCCACCGTCATGCTGGGTCTCGGATCCTGACCCACCGTCATGCTGGGTCTCGGATCCTGACCCACCGTCGCGCTGGGTCTCGGATCCTGACCCACCGTCGTGCTGGGTCTCAGATCCTGACCCACCGTCATGCTGGGTCTCGGATCCTGACCCACCGTCATGCTGGGTCTCGGATCCTGACGCACCGTCATGCTGGGTCTCAGATTCTGAACCACTGTTGTGCTCAGTCTCAGGTCATGGTCCACTGTCATGATTTGTTTTAGATCCCTACCCACTGTCAAACAGCCATAATGTTATGTCAAAATATAACCCAGGTGAAGTGTTTTGTTGGACACTCCTAAGTCCGCGTCAGTTAAAGGACACACTTTCTCAGCAGACGCTATCGGGGAAAATTACACAGCTCGGTAACGCAGCGCTTTGCTCATGCTAACGGTTTTTATAGTGAGTTATTCATCACATGCTCAGGGATACGGCTACGTCTTTTATGGCATATATGAAAACCTGAGTCGTGGAAACACTATACCTGTGCTGAAGATAAATGTTAATTTCCTCTCTTCAGTAAAGGCGGCATCCCAGGAAATAATATTGACTTCTGTAAAACTTGATCATAACCTGGTATATTTCATTGTGTTTCTCCAATCCCGTGTATAATGTATAAGACACCTGATAAGAATAAGAAGATAAGATAACCTGTTTTTGTGTCTCTGTTGTCACTAGTCTGGGAGGGGTTTGACACTGACCCCAAAGCTGACACTGAACAGGAGATAGATAGAATCTGTAAAACATTATAATGATTTTTTTATACGATTTTACAGTATGCTAAAAGAACTTCACCTAAACTTAGTGCTCAATGTGACAACTGTAACTTAGCTACTTCTTACCATTTTCATGCATATTAAAGTCAGCTTAAATCGCTGTCAAGGCTTAAATGAATATATACATCATATATTTTGAAGAAGAGCGGATTTGGCGAATGAAGCTTAATCAAAGCTTGCAGTTGTGCAATGTTAATGCTATTTCCTGCACTGAGATGGTTTCGTGAAGTCAGTCATGTGAAGTAAGTTTCCTGGTGAGGGTTAAAGCACATTTTGTAAAGAGGGAGGTTTCATTCAGAGCTTAAGACGAGTGTTTTGCTGAAGTTTCGTTGGTACCCTGTGTTTTTTGTTTGCTTATCTGAGTGGGATCTGATCTTACACGGGTAGAATATTTAAACCCTTTGAGAGAAATACGAGACCCTGTGGTTTTCGACTCTCCAACGTTCACTGCGTTCCGTGTCAGGCGCTCTGGTCTCCCCTTGTGATATCAGCCTGGTCATGTGACCCCCGATTGTTCCAGTGCCTACCCTGGGTAACGAGCTGCGTTCAACAGCGACACAATATCTTGCTTTGTTGTGCCTGCAATGGAACAACTCCTAGCGTAATAACCCAGGCTGAACTCGAATCTGCAGTTACAATAAATGGCAAGCAAGTCTAATACAAACCGACAGCCTGTCTCTTAAGGCAGTCTGTCTATGGTGATCAAGCAATGACAGCTATGAAGAAAAGATGTTGTTTTTCAAACCGGTGCAATGCAGAGATAATAGTGTATTTGATATGGCTTGGGGAGATAAAATGGCCTTGACCGTAGATATCTTAACAATCTATTAACATCACTCTGTTGCTGTTGGAAATGCTCTATCCGGCATATTTTGTGTGGTTATTGCGTAGACTGTAAGAAACGGCTGTTGTAATTCCACGGGGCCCACTTCTCTTACATCATCCTCATCATTGCACAGAGGTTCCCACTCTTTTGTGCATTTGTGTGGGTTGCTTGCTGGCTGGCATTATGGAGGCCTGTAGTAATTTTCCATAGCAGGATCGTAAAATGGCATTCTTGGGCAGATAAGCCTCCTACAAAGTTAGCAGTTGGTTTTAGAAGAAGAAGAAAACGCCCTATTTCTGGGTGGTTTCATTTTTATCGTGGACTGATGAAACCATCTGAACAGAGGGAGGAGCGCTGCTGTGGATTCCGGAACATTTTGCCCTTTTGCACCCACAGTACCCAAAAATCCACGATTTATTAGTATGACTCATCAAAAACGCAAACAAACGGCACATTGTGGGCTTTTAAAGCTTTTCGAAGATGCCCTCACTGTCATTTCGAAACTGAAAATGCTAGAAAAGAACAATACAATGCAGCAAAATCCAAAGCATTGTGGGTAGGGGTAGGAGAGATGGACGCGTTCTGCAGAGGCTGTCTGAGGGGAAGCGGCGTAACCTTAATGCTGTTAGAAGTCAGAAGGATGAGGCTGTCGACGTCCGAAGCTGGGAGCGCCACAGAGTGTGGCAGAGTGCTGAAAGTACTGACGGGGAACAGCCAGCCCCCCCCTGCGACCCTGTCGACTCAGTTTGGGGTGAGGCTGTTGCGTTAGGACAGTTGGACCAGAGGGTTGATTAATGTGAGCAGGAGCGGTTGGCCGTGTTCAGGCGGTGTCCTCTGCGGCTGGGCTGCAATTTGCTCCGCCCCCCTCCTCCTCTCTCCTCCCTCCATCCTCCCCACCCTCCAAACGGCCTTTCCTCTGCACAGGCCACTCTCATGCAAGAATGCATGAATCCACAAGGGAGCAAGAGGTGGCCCTCCTCAAATTTTAATGCATCCTGATGCACGATGAAGAATTCATACCACAAAAATGGCAGAACTGGGGAAAAGTTGAAATGAAATACGATAGTGAGTGGGAGCCGGAGTGGGCGTGATGGGTTGTTTTTTTGTGCCAAAGGCAGACTTGTGGTAACTGTATACAGGGGTAGCCTATTGGTTCGGATGGGAAAGGCATGACTTGAATTCAAAGCTGAAGATAATGAGATAAAAGTAGCAGTCATTGAATGCCTGCTATTTTACTGGCACGGAATGCGTGATCAGTAACACTTTTTACATTATAGACACAAGTTGGGGTCAGTGCTTCCATGGATCTCAATAGCAGGACTGAAGGTTTAGTCGCCTGTTATATTCCATTGAGATTCCCTGTGGCACTGTCGTGCTGGGGGAGGTAAGCTCTTGTTTGTGAGTGTTGAACGTTTATGAACAGGCGCCTCGTCTGAGCTGGTTAACGTTCTTGCATTTAGAGCGCACTTCCCTTTATTGTTTCTTTGTCTGTAACCAGCAGATGACCAGCAGCGATTTTCAGCTGATTGTGCGCACATTATTAGCGCGTGGTCCGTACCCACAGAGACGGAGTGGCTAATTTAGCTGTTTTATTGTGCAACGCCGGGGCTTCAGAGGCAGAGAGAATGAAAGTTACATGGCTCAGCACTACTGCGCCGTGTTCAGGTAGTTACTCTCAGTTTATTTTCATTAGTCAGTGAATGCTTTAGTTAATAGTGAATCATTTGCAACAAATTATGCCTGAGCACAAATATTTTTTTATATTAAAAATGGAAAGCAATCCAGTTTTGACCTTTTTGACCAAAAAAATCATATTCAAATATGGACCGGGCCACGTGCAGAACAGCCTCACAGACCGGACAGGGTCACCTGTAGAACAGCCTCACAGACCAGACAGGGTCACCTGTAGAACAGCCTCACAGACCTGACAGGGTCACCTGTAGAACAGCCTTAGAGACCAGACAGGGTCACCCTCCAGAATAGTCTCCCAGACTGGAGAGAGGGCTGTAGTTTGACCTGTGGATTGTGGGGTCTTTGGGCCAGACTTGCCTATCACTCGCTGTGCGATGTGTTCCTCCAGTGATTGGCTGATGCTGTGAGTGTGCTCCCTGCGGCCCTCTGGGATACCTTATCATGAAGCTGTTTAGACTCCGTCCACCATGGCACTTATTTACGCCATTACTTTTGCATTCATGCTCCTGAAAATAATGCACCTTGGAGTGAGTTTCAGTGTGAATGCGTGAGCCCTGCTATCAAGGTTTAAATGCATTACAAGCCATTCCGGCTGCTTAAGTTAATGCATTTCCTTATGGTAAATGTGCAGATATGAGAGCCATTAGGTCTTTTTTATTGCTGATGTCCAACATGGTTTGGTAATTGTGTCTTAAATGACTGTAAATGATTGATGACACAGAGGTGAACCTTTGTTGCCTTCTTATGTAATCTTATTTTGGACCAGAGAGTATAATTCTGTCATCAACCTGTTTGTTCGTTTACTGTACCCAGTCATAAAAATATTTCACTAAATGTTATCAGTCATCGTAAAGGTGGCTTGAATTACCATTTTCTGGCTGCAGATTGACTGTAATTTCATTTTGACCGGTGAAGATCACAATGCTGCCTTGTGGTCAGTGCCGTGCCTACGTTTGTAGATGTTGGATAATAATTAAATTCCCACAGTAAAGAGGATTCAGGTCCCATCCAGCCTGTGTTTCTGAATTGTCTGCAGGAATAGCGTCAAGCAATGGCCCTTCACATGTTATGTCCCTTCACATGTTATGGTTAACACATTTAGGGGTGAAGAATATTTGTCATGTGACGTTAATGAGCAACCTGTGTGTCTTTCCAGGTTTTTAATACATATTCCAATGAGGATTACGACAGGAGGAACGAGGAAGTTGACCCCGTGGCCTCCTCTGCTGAATATGAGCTGGAAAAGAGAGTGGAAAAGCTGGAACTTTTCCCAGTTGAGCTGGAAAAAGGTGAAATAAATACACACACACACACACACACACATACACTCACACACACACGCGCGCACACACACACACATACACTCACACACACGCGCACACACACATACACTCACACACATACACACACACACACACACACACACTCACACTCACATACACACCCACACACCACACACGCCCTCTTCACACACACACACATACACTCACACACACACGCGCGCGCACACACACACACATACACTCACACACACACGCGCGCACACACACACACATACACTCACACACACGCGCACACACAC
>JAOVYW010001040.1:0-16783 GCA_025775045.1 Hiodon tergisus | reverse complement strand
CTCTGTGCATTCCTCTCTGTGCATTCCTCTCTGTGCATTCCTCTCTGTGCATTCCTCTACACCATGCTAACTTATGGATGTTTTACCTTTAGCTGGTATTTCAGGTGGAACCTCTGAGCTTTCCACAGCCTTTTTCTTGAAGTGTTTCTTCTGTTTCTGGGGTATCATGGGAGACAAGCTGGTAACGCTGGTGACAGTCTCTCCTGAACTGAAACCCAGGGGGGGGGGGGGGTCGGATAAAATGCGATAATCTGTCAGCTGTCAGGACGTTTGGTTGAGAGTTCATGCCCTAACGTTCAGAGAGTTTCTGGTCTTTTAAATGAACCCAACGCCTTTTCTTCATGTGTCTTTCTCTTCTGTGCCTAAAAGTCATAATGGGGACCAGTACTGGGAGATGCCTACCTGTTCTGAGGACACTTGACCAGGAAATAACTGGCTGCAAAGCAAGGAGACGAGCGGTCACTGATCAGTGAAATGTGCCCTTGACAACAAAGTGAAGCCGAGCCCCGGCAGTCCCGGTGCTCACCTCTGGATCGGCACATCCTGTGCAGACACTGGCAGGTGATGACCACCGTGAACAGGCACATGCACACCAGCCCCACGGAACAGATGAGCACGGCGCACACGTACACGTCTGGGAACACGCGGAGAACACGGTCAGCGGGCCGGCGGCAGGAACACGCTTAATCACTCATCAGTGTGTTTACTCATCACTCATCAGTGTGTTTTACTCATCACTCATCAGTGTGTTTTACCATCACTCATCAGTGTGTTTACTCATCACTCATCAGTGTGTTTACTCATCACTCATCAGTGTTTACTCATCATTCATCAGTGTGTTTTACCATCACTCATCAGTGTGTTTTACCATCACTCATCAGTGTTTACTCATCACTCATCAGTGTGTTTACCCATCACTCATCAGTGTGTTTACCCATCACTCATCGGTGTGTTTACTCATAACTCATCAGTGTGTTTTACCATCACTCATCAGTGTGTTTACTCATCACTCATCAGTGTGTTTTACCATCACTCATCAGTGTGTTTACTCATCACTCATCAGTGTGTTTTACCATCACTCATCAGTGTGTTTACTCATCACTCATCAGTGTGTTTACTCATCACTCATCAGTGTGTTTACTCATCACTCATCAGTGTGTTTACTCATGCCTTTGTTAGTTCATCTCCACACACAACTTCACATTTTTCTCCATGCTATTGTTTTTCCAACACCGCCCAGCCAGGGTGAGGGAGATGTCTCTCCTAGTCCCATGTAAAACGGGCCATGGCTATTTAGAGCCATTCTAACCCCCCCCCCCCCCAAACCAAGGGTTAGCACATGTGTTAATTACACCAAAGGCAAAGGGGTGTAAGGATTACCTTCGAACAAGCGCCATAGCCCCTCTCTGCTTTTGGTGACTGGTATGACGTGGACTGGGAAAACAAGCAGAAAATTGTATGTTTAGACGCCATCTATTTTCAAATGGTTAAAAAAGGTATTGTTTTGTAGGTTGCAGTTTTGAGATGACACATTTGAGGTTGTGCTTTAAAGAAAACCTCTTCCTGAATCACTCATCCGTGGTAGCCGACACCCACGGGGCTGTCCAGAAATACCCAAACCACTGGCAGACAACGGCGCACCCTCTTCTGGCCTGTGTCTAGTAGTTCCCCCCGCTGGAATGCGCCCTTCACTTTCAGTGAGAAGCTTGAGGAACTAAGCCTTCTTTGTGTCCCGTGGAGCCTAATGCAAATGGCGATTGACTCCCGGTCATGGTCAGCAGTGACATGACCCATGTAAGAAGTGGGGGACACAGACGGTGTACAAGTGTGCGCCGTTACCAGCCGAGATCAAAACGAAATACCGTTACGAAATTCAGAAGCATACAGTTTTCATAAGTGACTATAGGTGACTATAGTATCAGTTATTTGTATAAAATGGAGTATAAATACCATGGCAGCAAGAGTCTTGTCCTCCGTTGAACTTTACCTCTATTTAAAACCAACATGAGTTTCACACATGCGGAGGGTAGGAATGTACAATGAATCTCCTAGTTGCAAGGTGCTGTGATCTGCCTTTGATGGTTGAAGCTCTGGGCATGTGTGCACGTGTGTGTAAAGCAGTGCGTTGTCCAGACCGGGAAAGCACGAAGTGTAGCCAACATCAATATTTTCTACAATTCCAGTTCTCAATTCCATCTCACTGTGTGAGAGCTCCACACGTCCTGGTTTCGACTAACCCTGGATAACATTTCTAAGGGAAATAATATATATATAATTGGAACGGAGACAAAACGACATGATCGGAGGCCTCCCCAGGGACCCGGTTATTTAAGCCACTCGTCCGTGGGTAGGCTCAGCTCTGTATTTTTTTTTGTTAGTAGAAATGTATATATTTGTTTGATAGTAATTTGCTATGCTAATTTATCATGCGGGGTTATTTATTTTCTCCTGGTCTTGAGGACACCCTCCCTCTTCTGAGGAAATGATCTGAGGGTGGGGCTGTGTGCTGCAACATCTGTCCAGCTGAAATGTCTTTTGCCGTAAATAGATGAGCCATCCCTCCAGAGCACAACCAGCGAAGGCCCCCTACCGTCTCTGAGCCTAAGCACACCCAGGGATAAAAATGGCGGGACTGACCCTTCAGCTCGGTGGTCGCGCTGCCATTGGAGGCTGACCTCCACCGGTCCAGGTGTCTCCTGATCTCCTGGACCCGGCAGACGTAGTGCCCCCGGTCCTCCGGGGAGACGCTGGAGATGAGCAGGCTGTATGCCCTGCCCCTGCGGTCCTCCAGAAGCCTGAACTTGGGCCGGGCCAAGCGTTTGGTGTAGTTACCGTAGTACTTGGCCCGCTTCATGTTCAGCCGGACGATGAGCTGCTCTTCCTGGGTGGACACAGTGAACAGCCAGCGCACCACCAGCAGGCTGTTTGACTTCCGTTTCTGGGACACCAGACAGGACAGTGTGACGTTCTCCCCCTCCAGAGACGTGACCACCGGTCCAGGGATGACAGTGACATTTAGGGCCAGGCTCAACTCTATGGAGAAATAAGAACAGCCTGCCTTGTTGATTTATCCAAACTTGTAAAGCTGCATCCCGGCTTCGTAATGAATTACGTTCGATAGATTTGTAACTAGGTATTGATGAATCACGTTTGACAGATTTGTAGCTAGGTATTAACGAATTTGGTTTGACAGACATATAAATAGGCACTAATTAATTTTGTTTGAAAGATTTGTAACTAGGCATTAATACATTTGGTTTGACAGATTTGTAAGTAGGCATTAATAATTCCATTCAACAGATTTGTTAGTAGGTATGAATGAATTTGGTTTGGCAGATTTGTAAATAGGTATTTATGAATTTGGTTTGACAGATTTGTAAATAAGCATTAATGAATTTGGTTTGGCAGAACCAGAACAGAGCTAGGAGGGTTTCCTGTATACTAAAAAAATGTTTTTTTAATATTTGAGATTACATTACTGTTACATAATTTTGGACAGCAGGAGGCATGGTGGTGAAAGCGCAGAATTGGTGACCAGGTGGTAAACTGCTGTGTGATCCCCAGTGAAAGGTTCATCAGTCGAACTTAAATAAACATCCAGCTGTTTAAAACTGGGCCAACAATTTGATCGGTGTATCTTTCTCCAGATAACTAAATAAATACTTTTAACTTAACTTTTAAGTTTAGCATTTAGCAAATATGTGACTGAAGAAAAGCACAAGCGACCCAGTGAACAGATAAAACATTTATCTGCTGTGAAAACAACGAACAGACGAGAATATCACAATCATCTGTCCTAAGGCTTCAGGCTAATTTCTTTCAGTTTGGCTCAGAATGCGTTCGTCCGAGAAAACACTCACATCACAGTCTAAATTAACGGAAAAGTTTCACATCCCAAAACACACACAGTGATTTATTCCACATTTTCACTGGTTCAAGTTTCCGAGGGCGCTATAAACATTGGGGAGGGCTCTTCAGACGGTGTCCTCTTTGTGGTGGAAAGATAAACATTTCAAAGATGTTGAAGCAGAGAGAAATGACGGCCTTGTAACGTTCACCGTCTTGCTCATTCTTCTACTTAATACAGTTTTTTTTTGTCCGTCTGGTTTCTGAGATTTCACATTTTCAGGCGCTTCTCTCTCTGTGACAGTTACAAAATGCGGTTTTGCTGTTTTGTGTCTTCTTCACATATTTCCCCAAAGTTTCACCAGTCTCTTTGTCTTTCTTCTCCCCACCCAACATCTCGCCAGTGGCGACAGATTCCTTTACGGGAACGTTTCTGTCTGTCAAAAGTCCAAGGAAGAGTGTACTTACCTCCAGCGAAGGCTTTAATCAGAAGAACCAGCAGCACTGCAGAGACTTTCATTTTTAAGCCCCACAGGCTCCATAAAACACACTGAGAGGAGCCCTCAGATTTTCTCTGTGTGCTCCCACTCACACACACACACACACACACACACACACACCCTCCTGTGAAATACGAAACTGGGCCTGCTCCGCTACATCTCAGAAACACCCTCTCGCTCCCCAAGCCACACCTCTCTCCTGCAGAATGTGGGAAATGTCATTTCCTGCCCTGCAGAATGCTCGGCGCCGAGGAGGACCTACAGCCACAGCGGAGTGGAGCTCGGACTACTTTTGACAGGCAATTATGATAAGTCACAGATGAACATAAACATAAACATCGAATTCGGATGTAAAATTGAGTCAGTACTTACACACGTCCCATTTAGTTTTGGAAGCGAAATCTGAAGAAATCTCAAGAACACGAGCAGGAGAGGTCCGGGCACACCCACCAGCACCAGCTGAGGACTGCGGTAATTATGAACACGATTTAACAGCCTGCGATCCCTCAGTAGGGGCTGGAAGTCTGGAGAGGAGCCGGGCGAGAAAACGACGTCACAACCAGCGGAGGCCAGCAGGCGGGAGAACAGAGCCGGAGGGAGAGAGAGAAGAAGCGGGTTGGCGCCGGAAAGGGGGAGTTCTGACAGCGCCTTCGTGATTTAAGTTTATCTGCGGGTTTCTGTTATTTTAATTTGTTTTGTCTGGAGTGAACCCGTGAGGGGGGATCACTGATGAGCGTTTTTGTTTATTTAAAGAGACGGAATAAAGGACCGGCAAGAACCAAGCACGTCGGCGTGCTACAGATGGTCTGACTGTTTTTATTTCAATCAAGGCAATATTCAACTTTAGGCAAATTGGGCCACACTGACCCCATGTTAACAAGACTTCAATTTGAGTGTTGACACGGAAACAAGATAACACACAAGTGTGTCACATGAAAATGTATTTGATTCTCCATGTTGTGGTGAAATGTGACATACTTTGGCACATCCTGTTCAGTTGACTTTTTACTCAACTGACTCATTATCTCAGCGGACGGTTTTTGTAAACTTGCAATTTCATACAGGCAAAGTTTTTATTATTATTTTAAAGACATCTTTCTGACATTACACTGTAGGTGAAAATACAGAGCAAACATCTTCTTTATCAGCATTTAAAAGTGTTCACAGTTCTTTCTATCTAGAAACTTCCGATGATAACTCTGCATTAATGGAATGCCTTAGTCTCGCAGAAAAGCAGCCTGTACACGAGGTGGAATATAAAAACGAATTCTAAAGATAGATTGTACACAAAAACAAGGGTAATTAAATTAAAATCAGAAGGTCCTCAGGAAGCTGAGATGACACACTGATGAGTGGTATAACCTTGGTTTTGTTCAGAAGGTTCTTGAATAACGCAGGAAGGGCATTTCTTATTGACAATCGTAAATTGACATTCAAAATAATATGTCGTTCAGTGAGAACAAAATACTCACGCTTCACCGTGCAGAAAACATGTAACGTTACAATGCTAAAGCTAAACAAACGGGGATTAATTTCCAGTCATCGACCTGGACCTCAGTCTCGCCTCTTCAGCAGCCCTTAAACCAGAAAATAAGAATTCACACTAATGGAGTTAGCAGTTGAAGGAACTTTGAAATCTTAACACTATTTCGCCCATTTTCCCAACGTATTGTGCAAGACTTGTCCGTGTCTCCGGTTGCGTCTGTGTCTTACATGTGGAGAACGGCAGACAGTGCCTTCACAGTAGGGAGTTAGCTATGGCTGTAATGTAATACCGCTTTTCTGGTTGTTTTCTGGTATCTCCCCTCTCCCGCTTTACGTTAAAGGCCATACCTAAGTACCGCAGCAGTCCCCGACAGTGGCATTCCTACTTCAGAGGGTTGCCACGGTAGCCTGTGGCCTCGGTTAGGTATTGCTAGCAATTTGACATAATAATTGAAGCACCTTTGAAAGGAACTCAAATATTCTACAAAAACTTTCCTAAATATTCTACAAACGTTTTACAAACATTCTGCAAACAGTGTACAAACCTACCTCAGGGATGGCCTTTTTGATGAGTCAACATCTGGGCACATTTAAAAAAAAGAAAGGAAAAAAATGAAGTTTTATGGATTCTTTTTATCTGGTGCAGTAAAATGATTATGGACGGCATCGCTATGGCGTATTATGACTATACTGTTATGTCATGTTATACGGATGAATGTCATTTAAAAAGGAAATGAGATCTTCCTTGTGTAATCAGTGAAACCAATACATTGAAAATATATCAGTAACTTAACAACTTAAAAACTTAACTAAATAAAACTTTACAAATAGTTAATTGACCAGTGTAATGCTTATCCCAGTCAGTAGCTCATATGTAACTGCACGTGATAAAACATTATAACGACGTTCCTGTGGCTGCGCACCTGTGTACACACCTGTGTCTGCGCACCTGTGTCAGGGCACAGATGTAAAAGTGGGTATGGATGTGGCTGTCTCATAAAGACGAGGACAGGAATAAAAAACAAAGAAAATCCACCATGGGGCACCCCTTGGGAATTCCATACGTGATTGGTTCACCTTGTATCCTTACCCCTGAGACGTGGGTTACCTGCCTGAGTGACGGGTGATCAGGCCAATGGAAAAGCCTCGGGGAGGAACTGGACAAGACTGCACAGTTGTACATACGCCTTGCATGACCCAAATCTGTTCATTTGCAAAATGATCCATCCTGCCCCAGCTTAATGTCCGGTCTATTCAGATATATCATCCTGTGACGCTAACTAATTTGTCGGGTTTTAATGCCTCTCGGTATGTGAAGTGTATCTTATTTAATCGCTAATGTAGCACAGCGTTATCTTGTTTTATCTGATAGGCCTTACCTGATAGGTCATTATCCAGCATGTGCCTGTTTAGCATGTAGAGTTTTATGGCAACAAAACACACAGCAAAAAAGACCCCGATCCCCACTCCAATGGCAGCATAAGTCCCGTCTAAGGAAGGACAGAGGAAGAATGTCTTTTAATCAGCATAATACAAATAAACATTAACACAACGGGCCACCGTGTTGGCACAAGAGATCTCATTATGATCCATTGTGGAGGAAGTCACAGACCATTTAAAACACAGCGTCACTACAGTCTCAAATGAACGGTGTCAATATCACTCTGTGTGCCACGTGTGTGATGTGTAAATGTCACTCTGTGAGAGATGTGTGCCGCGTGTGTGATGTGTAAATGTCACTCTGTGAGAGGTGTGTGCCGCGTGTGTGATGTGTAAATGTCACTCTGTGAGAGATGTGTGCCGCGTGTGTGATGTGTAAGTGTCACTCTGTGAGAGGTGTGTGCCGCGTGTGTGATGTGTAAATGTCACTCTGTGAGAGATGTGTGCTGCGTTGGTGATGTGTTAATGTCACTCTGTGAGAGATGTGTGCCGCGTGTGTGATGTGTCAATATCACTCTGTGAGAGGTGTGTGCCGCGTGTGTGATGTGTAAATGTCACTCTGTGAGAGATGTATGCCACATGTGTGATGTGTTAATATCACTCTGTGAGAGGTGTGTGCCTCAGGTGTGATGTGTAAATGTCACTCTGTGAAAGATGTGTGCCACGTGTGTGATGTGTCAATATCACTCTGTGAGATATGTGTGCCTAGTGTGTGATGTGTAAATGTCACTCTGTGAGAGATGTGTGCCGCGTGTGTGATGTGTTAATATCACTCTGTGAGAGGTGTGTGCCTCGTGTGTGATGTGTAAATGTCACTCTGTGAGAGGTGTGTGCCGCGTGTGTGATGTGTAAATGTCACTCTGTGAGAGATGTGTGCCTAGTGTGTGATGTGTCATTATCACTCTGTGAGAGATGTGTGCCTAGTGTGTGATGTGTCAATAGAAACATAGTTAACCTGTTTCTGTGACATCGGTAGGTACGCTTCCTTGCGCTTCTGTAAACGTAGAATCTGCAAAACATTAGAATTAGAAAATTGATGTTGATATCCTTAAGCCGAAGGACATGACACTAGTGTTGAATGAGCTTTGAAGCTTCCTCTTCCTCGCCAGTTTGTGGTCAGTAACTGCTGAGACATCTGATAAAGTGATCTGACAAAAGACAGGAAGTGTTTTAACGCAGTCGTGGGTTATTTCACTTCTTTGTTCAAATGGCAGTCTTGCTTCAAATTGCTCATTGCACTCAAATGCAAAAAAGGCCTTTATAAAGAATTACCAGTACCGCGTAAGCCGGAGCTGTTCGGAGTGGATCACCGGTAAAGATTTCTGAAATCCCCCCCCCCCCCCCCCGCTGCATCGAGATGTGGGTATTAACACACGAATACGGAAATCACAGGGTCTGAAGCGATCTCATCCACTCTTCCACGCAACTCCCACTGATAAGTACACACACATTTATTTTGGAAGAATGACATTCTGATCGTTTAGCCATAATTTTCCTTATTTAAACGGAAACTTGCTTTTATGGTTTCTCCTAACAATAAACGAAAATAATATGCACAGATACCGGGATAGCACACTGGTCACATAATCCCCCCTAACGAGAGGTTGTTTCTTTCAAAACATCAAGGCTTAACGTCTGGCCCAACCGGCCAGAAACTCATTTGGCGAACAAATCAGATCTTTAACTTTATAAATAATGAACCGCGATGGACCTGTTCAGTTCTAAAACGTTTAGAAATAATATTTCAGTCTCTGCAATTTTCAGTCAAAATGAACACAAAAATCTTACCAATGATTAAAGCAACGGTCAATGCAGAGAAGTATCCAAAACACTGAGCCATTTTTATATCTGGATTTGTCTGTGCTATGATGTGTGTCCATTCCCCCTGTGAGTAGCACAAAATTGGCCTAACGATGCTTTGTGCAGAGACAAGGGGCAATTTCCTGTTTCTGCGGAACAGTAAAAACAAGCCTGAAGATAAGATGCTTGCTGATATGACGATAGCTGTTCCAATCACAGAGAAGCTGTTTATTTCTCATGAATTCACTACTCCACTCTCAGTTCTACTTTGAAGCTTTATTAGGTTTATAAGTACTTACGTCTCAGATTTACTTACCGGACAAGACCTCAACAACGGTCTCCGGTCTACATGAAGCTTCTGACAAACTAGTAATTGGTTCAAAAGACGGGATCTTTGAAGCTAGGGCTAAATTTGGCGACTGTGCTTTGTGGAGCATTCATTGAATCTGCTAAGAAAGTAAAACGTCAAATGTCAATTTGTGACTTTACGCTTCATACCAGCTGAGCTTGCTTAAAGGCGGCCTGCCCCTTACCGTAATAGCAGGGCAAGCCGCCTTTAAGCAATAATAGCCAATTGCCCCTTTACCGTAATAGCCAATCGGCGCTTGGCCACCCGCCATTATTTTACATCTGCTCCGTGCGTTTTGGAAAGGCGCGGCCACTGCGCAAAAAAAAAACGCCCACTCTACCACAGATGCCTGAACCGCGTTGCATAGCCGCGCCAAGCGGTCCAACCGACGCGCAGGGTGTCAAAAATAGAACAGTCGAGTTCAGTGAGAGAGCGGCAGAGCAGATAAGAGAGACGGCTTCTGGTTTTGGTCTTGACTGACTGCAAAAACAACCAGACACAGAGCCATGGGTCGCCACTACCACACAATACAGATGTTAGGGTGACTCCATGTGACTGAGCACATGCTAATGGACTTTTAATGACCATTAATGACCGAATGGCAAAACGTAAAAGTCAATTTACTCCTTACATGACCCCAAACGAGTTGGATTACAAAATCCCAGAGAATGTTGTTTAGGATTCAATTTGTCAGGAAATACCAGTTTCAAATAAGTCTCAATAAAATACCATATCTGCCGTGTTTTATATGCTGTCATATACCACATTTAATTTACATAAATATGTATTCACTTTTATCCGAAGGATCAAGACAAAGTACATTAGGTGGAAGCAAGAACAGAATGAAGATGGAACAGATTGCATTAACAGGAAAATATTATCATAGCAACAATACAGTAAATAACAATAAATTACAATAATACAGGTGAGCGTAAGGTACATGAGAAAAAAAAGGTTCTTCCGATCCCAAAATTCCAACCGCCAACTCTTCCTGTGAGACAATTATCAGTGCTTAAGACTGTGGACGATAACCTGTTGTGGATGAGCTGTCAGCCTTAATGGTTTAAAGCAGGCTTAGCACTTCCATACCACCCTTTCATTCAGTGGAATATGACCAGCTGTTACAGAACGAGTGGCCTGTCGACATTAGCTAATGTCTTTAAATAAGGTCAGTCCTTTAAGAGAACCCTCCAGGGTTCGGTCAGGATGACAAACGTTTTGAAAACAGCACACCAGAAATGCTTTTCGGTAAGCGTCCGTCGAGCAAGTAAAAAACAATATATTATATTATATAATATATAATATTTGCTAATTTGGATTGAGAAATGAAATGAAAATGAAATTTTAGATAAGACCCCCCCCCCCCCTCCGCCTACTTCCCAAGACGTTGCTTAATTGTGACAATGGACAACGGCTGAAAGTTCTTGAATGTCAGTTCTTGCATAAGGGCGGGATCACATGGGCAAGATTCACCCAGAACGCAATGTTCTAACGTGTCTTCAGAATATGACGGACTAACTGCCCCATTCAGGGTGTAATATAACCAGATTGTCACAACGCATTTAATCGCTGTGTCTGAGATTCCTGTAAATAATGTTGCTTTACCGTGTTGCCACAGCGATGGGTTTAGCATAAATAAACATGATGGCAAAAACCACAATTACCACAGTCTTGTGTACCACAGTCTCGTGTGATACATTTGGGTTGCTTAATCTGTCCCGGAGCCTGTTTGTGGTGTCTTACTTACACTCCGATTGCTTCAGAACACTCCACTGGGTTCCTCAGAGTAAAAAAGACTGTAAGGCCAGTTTTGAACATGATCCTGAGTCTATTGTGAAAAGTTGTAACGTGTTTCCCAGCCTCTGGGTTTCAGACACGGCCTTCCGTATGCAAGGATGCTAAATGCTAAATTATAGTAGGTTTGCTCTAGATGCTTACTGCACTTTGTTTAACAAAATGGTGAGCACTGGGTGATAATCCTATAAGGCAACACCTTTCATTGTGGTGAGAATCTCACTGTTTCCTTTACTGACCAAACCACTGAACCACTGAACCACTTCACTGTCCGTTGGTCACCCTAGCTGACCCGGGGGTTCGCTCTCCGTGGGGCACAGAGGTCCTCGCGCAGCGGGGGGAGGTGGAGGGCGCTGGCAGGGTGGAGCAGGGTGGAGCAGGGGGGAGCAGGTGTCAGAGTGGTGCCTAACCCAGCCGGGCTCCGGAGGCCAGGAATGAGGGGCACGTCGCCTCCCCAAGGCGCTGGATAAGGGGCAGCGGCTGTCACTGGGGCGCGGCCGCGGGCAGCACTGAGCCGGCCGTCAGCAGTGAATGATGGCCGGCCCTCCCGCTGCCATGTGTGGACGTCCGTCACTGCCTATAGGCTGGACCCCAGCCGCAGCCAAGACTCTTCAGTAAGTGTCGGCCCGGGACCACGGGACCATCTCCTATTATAGCCCTGTCTTCCCTGCAGGACGGGGCCAACCGGGGTTAACCTGATGCAAAAGTCACTAGGACTCTTTTTATGTGCGACTGGGTACCTAGGAAGAGGTAAGTGTGCTCAAATTCGGATCCAGTTTGAGAGAGGTTCAAGCTCTGCACGAGAAGAAATATGAGATCTGGAGCCTAACGTTGATTTGTGTTGATTCGTTTAGGTGCAGTGCAGATTCCAGCCGATTAAGAACAAACGTTGTGCTTTCTGTGTATTAGGTTATGAGCTGTATTATAAATCCTAACATTTTTCAGCCTGTGTATTTTGAAGGCCTTATTCATAGTGAATGTTCAAAACCTTTACTGTTTTACCTTTACTACTATAGAGCATAAATCTCAATTTTACTGTAAAAGAGTGTAACGCATGTTGAAATTTCAGCGTGTTCCGTTCTCTCCATAAACGCTCAGCCATCTTCTTTCTACCCACAGTAAAACAGAACGCTCTTTATGTCGCTGGAAATGTGTGTCTGGAGCATGGCTTGACATTGCTGAAACAGGTGTTTATTTGACATGTGACAGCTTAGCTGAGATATAGTAGGGCAAAGACGGGCTATTATGTATGAAATATAATGCACCAGAAATACAGTTACATAAATAACACACCTGTGCTCGTCCAGTCAAGATTCGAGCCGTTTATGCTGTATTTTTAAAGAAGTTCAAAATAGACTAAATTAAATGCCTGCTTAAAATGGTAAAAACCTAAAGGGGGAAACAAGCAAGTGTTTTTCTGACGCTTCGTGTATTAAAACGCCTTTAAGGTTTAATGTAGGGCCAGGCTGTCACTTGTCACGCCAGGTGCTACAATCACGTTCATGTCCAGAAAGTCTTGTCATCTTCTTTGTGATGTGTGACCCCGTAGTCTGTCCCACCCAAGGAAACATTCAGGACGAGATCCCAGCTCAGCGTCTCGTTCTCCCTCCTCGGACACTCAGGAAGATCGGGTCCTTTGACTAAACACACTAACGACCGCGCGGAAGACCGTGTCTTGAACAGTTTGTCGGTTGTGGTGTAATCAGATGCGGCTGGTGAACGTCGCCTCACTCACTTACACTAAAAGAAGCGTGACACTTGTGTGGGTGATGCAATGGACTATTTTTACACCAGGGCAGCTGTTTGCAGGGAAAAAAAGCTCCACAAATGATTCATGGGCTCCGTCTTATCCATCGACGGTGACAGGAGACTTCTCCGCTCCCGACTTCCACCACTTCGCTGCTGCCGTTCTGGTCTCAGAGCCGATAAAAGGTAAAGTGGAGAAAACAGGCAGGCGTTTCCGCAGTAAAAATAGCCCACCAGCGAGTCGGTTACCTTAGCTGACTACCGCATGCCGGGTAAATCTTTGGTTCCCGCTGTCCGCTCCCGGCGCTCCGGCTCTGATCCGGTCTTCCTGCTTTTTCAGCCCAGTCTTTTCTCTACCTGGTAGTTATTCTCTCCTAACTGCATTCACACACACACACACACACACACACGCACACACACACACGCGCACACACACACAAAAGTGTATAGTAACCAAAAAATAAAACATGCGTTTTCAGTGGCTGCTCTGCTGACAGATGACAATCTCAGGATTTTGCTGTGAACCAGTCTTCTTCGGACCGGGTCAGAGACTCTGACCCAGGATGGAAGACTGCAGCAGAAGGTAAGATGCAGGTTACCCACTCTCTGCCTGTCCACGAGCGTGGGTATGCCAGTCTTATACAAGGAGACACAGGATGCAGTCAGACCCTTTTTGCTGGGGCGAAACGAGCTCAGGAATCATCGGACTTTGAATGGAAAGGATCGGGCACGGCCTGCCGTGTCACTCTTTAGCAATTCAGTAATTATTAATAGAATCCTGATACTGGCGGGCCCTGTCGACGAAGCCACCGTCCTGTTCAGAAGCTTTTACATTTTAATGGAATAAATTGAGGATCACTTTGCCCTTTGAAGCTCTGGTCCAGAGTTGGTCTGCGAGATATATAGGTACTGTACTGTTTTGATTGTGTAAAAATAAATCTGGCACTCAGGCAGACGAAGGAAATATGTCCAGCCTTTAACTGGTATCAGGTGATAAGCCCTGGAAAATTTTTTAAATGGGGCCAAATTTTCTTGGAGACCGAGCAGGTTCTGTAATTATACTCCCTACTTCTTTTGGGGATTTGAATAGTCAGCACAGTAGTTTTGGACAGATCCATAGCCACAACGAGAATGTTGTGTGAACCGCACTGCTTTATTACGGTCTTTGTAAAAAAAATAGTCTGAACTTTAAGATAGCACGCAACTCATAACATTGTTTCAGGATTTTTTTTCGATGCTGAGAGAAAAATGCTGTGGCTGAAGGGTTCAGGTTAGCAGAGTGGAAAGTGTCTCTATGTGGGTTATTCTGGGCCCTCGCTAAGACAGCTTGTCAGTGGCAGTAAAACTTGAACTGCGCACGATGCTATATTTCACCAGCATTCCTGTGGCTGACGGACCCTCGTGAAAAGCTACCATACTGTATTGTGTGCCTGTCTTTGTTGCCTTAGCAACATATATTTCATGTATGTTCAGGCTATGGGTTGTTATCCAGTGAAAGAGAGTTGTTGGAATATTTAGCTGAAACCTGGGAACCTTATCTCATATATTCGGGTAACACCTCTGAGACTTTTTTGGAAGTTTTTTGCTGATTTAAAATAATTTTGGCGATATTAGTAGTTGCCGTAGAATCTTCCTTATTAGAAGTAACTGAAAGGGTGGTGATTATTCCTGCCGTTGTAAATAGTTCAGATTGTATAGTTGGTGAAATAATTATAAAGTTTTTGCGTTGCTAAACCACTGTATCCCCAGCCTGTAGGTGCCTTTGAAATTCCTGCACCTTGTGTCGTCATCAATCCCAGAGTGCTTAGCAGGCTGTTAAAAAATGTCTAGGCCATTTTAACTTTTTTTTAAGGTTTTTTTAAGGATAAATAAACATTTTAAGACCCAATACGTGAACAAGTACAAGATCCCTTTACAGTGATGAGAATGAGTTTAAGGGGGAAAAGATATTTCATTTACACTGTAAAGTATGTCTCTGTGTTTGTCCGGATTAGTAAAGATTTGTGGGTCAGTGGGACAATAAACGTGAACAACTGCTTGGTACTCATTGGCTGCCAAATGAACCATGAATCAGGGCTTCAGCTGTTTAAGCCCTTAAGAGGAGGGTGGTAAATCTGGCCTCATTAGTGGCCGAAATGCTAACACCAAACGTACGTCTCCCGTTCTGTTGGCCCCGACATTGCGCCCGGAGTGAGCGGGGGTGAGCTTGTGTCATAATTTGGGTCACACTGTCAATCCCTCGCCCCACCTACCCAAACTCCCATTCCAGACAGAAAAGGGCGATTACCTTCAATAAAACAGGGCGTTAATTTATTTTCTCTTTAGCTGAAGTGAAACGAGAAATGAATATAAACATCATACAATGTTTACGTGACCATTACATGTCAATTTACGTAAAATGACCAATTTTTTATTAAATAGGTTTTACATTTCATTAAAATACTATACACTGATATTTTATTTAAGCGATCCTATTTACGTTTCTATTAGATGATACAGGCCACAAATTATTCAGTGCATCAGCTGAGTATTTTAAAAGAACGGTCTCATCCGTTTTGCATCTGACCCAGTGATCTACCCACTCTGAGTGTGTGGGACCAAAGGGATGAGGTCATTCGCTTAGCAGCTGCTCTTAAAACAGGTCCGATGAGCAAACTTATAACACGGACTGCATCCCTGTTTGGTCAGGTATCCAGGCAAACTAATCGTTACACTGAAAGGGAATGCTGGGTTTACAATCTGTTATTCCTTTGGAACTTTGACAATGCATGAAGAACCACATACTCTCTGGGCTGAAACAAAACGATGTGAGGTTTTTCAAACTATATAAGAGTTATGTCGTTGTTCCTTAATTGCAATGTTTTAGACCCACGAGGGAGTTATGACTTATGGATTGGGTTGGATATGGACTGTGGGAAACTTGATCGTTTACCTTTACAATTACAGAAGTTGCTTTTTTTCTTTTACACTGTTACGCTATTAAGGAAACAAACCAAAGTTCACAATCACTCTGACTGGACCGTGAACCAATCAGAAATCTGCCTACATCACCTTCAGTCAGGTTCCCTGCAGCCTAGGGTAGACTGACTGGGTGACTGTATTTGGGCTGTGGGGCTCAGCCCCTCCCCTTCTGCCAACCCTTCCCCTGCAGGATGTTATCATACACATACGCGATGACGTCACTGACAAAACCCTTTGACGTGTCTGTTTGGCGTACATGAGAGGGATGGAACTTTCTGCTGAATTTGAGATTCTGAGTGTGGTCTAGAATACTTTTGTGGTTAAAAAAAACAAACAAAAAACGGTCCGCTTCTGGGAGATTGATTGTGGTCAGGGTGTACTTTCACGTGCTTGTCAACAGGGACTGAAATGAAAAGCGGAAACCATACAGCTCCCCCAGACCATACATCTGTTTTTAATTATAACCGAATGGCACCCACAGGTAAGGGTAAAAGTGAGAGTCTGAGGAGTGTGATGCGTGAAGGAGCTGGGAGCCACCGCCAAGAACAAGGGACCAATCGAAAATGGAGAGGGGGGTGGAGATACGTCTGAGTCATTAAGGCAAACCCCACCCCCTCCACCATTTAAGGATGGGAAAAAGGGAGTATCTTTCTTCTCTAAAAATAGCTTACGTGAACCACAGGGGGGCGCTGTACGGATAGACAAGACAGCACATTCATCATAGGTCACGCACACATGTAGGATTCATTGAACTTTACACCAATTATATTTTACCATATTTAAAACTCTGGGAGGCTTTACTCTGACAAGATGCGAGCGAAGACCGAACTGTGATGGTGGATGTGATGGTCCCTGTGATGGT
>JAOVYW010001039.1:6335-16783 GCA_025775045.1 Hiodon tergisus | reverse complement strand
CGCACAGCACACAGCCCCCACGCCCCCTGCACAGCACACAGGCCGACTCTAATGAAACAAGGCCTGGCAGCACACATATGCTGGGGACAGCGTGGCCTTGACCTCCGACCTGCCGACAGACTGAAAGAAGTCTGACAGCAGTACACAGCAAGCCCTGCTGTAAGGATCCCTAAACAATTCTGAAATGAATGTAAAAACACTGCTCCAGTTTGGTATTCAGCCTCATAAGGCCCACGGTACTGCAGACAGACACTAATCCCTAGTTGCAGCAGCCAAACTCTTTTTCCTAAATACATTACAAAATGTTTCCCCGCCCACTGAACAATCGGCTTCAGATTACTTCATTTCCCTGCACAGTACTCATGTGACTGCATTCTCGGGCAGCTTGCGCCTCCTCATCAACCAATAGGGCGAGGGGAGGCTTGGCCAAAACGACCAATTAGGCTTTTGCAGGCTACTGTGTTTATTCTCTTGAAGGGGAGCCTTATTAAACACACACACACACACACACACACACACACACACACACACACACACACACACACACGTATAGTCTAGAGGGCAACATGAGAAATCAAAAGTTAGGTTTGAATATGATACAACACAATTTATTCCAGTTTGGAAAAATTGCAAAGTGAATTAGTTGAATTACCACAGTGTAGATAGAAAGGGTTTCCTGGCAATCAGGTTTCCGATGCAGAATGAATTCGCTTTGGGCTGTATTTGAGCATGGAAACTGGAGTGGACTGTCTAACCGGGCTCCTGAAGGCAGCGTTGGTGCTGTGTTTCAGCGTGGAAACTGGAGTGGACTGTCTAACCATTCTAGGGGCCATTCATGGCACTGTGATACTCACTCCATCTCCTTCTTCTCAGCCTCCTCCTGGGTTAGATCCTCCTCCACGCTGTAGTCCAGGACAGACCCCACCCCAAAGGCCCGGTTCTTCTGGATCAGAGGCTTGATAGCCTGGTGGTCCTCCCCGGCCACAAACTGCCCATAGAAGGTCAGCCTCATCAGGTGCTCAAACATCTTCTGCCCCAGCAGTCGTTTGCTCAGGTCCATCAACTGCCAAAAAGCACAGGTTTAACTAAAAAACACACTTCAAACAGATTCAAATTCAAGAATCAAGATAGATTCATTAGGGATCTGAATAAATAAAACTGGCTTCTGACACCTGTTTGTGCCACAGAGGAGTTTTTCTTTACATCACACTTACACACCACATTGAATTTCTAATAAAATATTGTATATCCGGACCGCCCTGGTGCAGGACCAACTCGATTACAGGCATTATCGGCGCTTGAAAAACTCATTATTGGTAAAATGGTGACATTTCCAAAAACATCATGTGCTCTCCACCCCGACATTAACCGAGGAGCGATGGTGATAGCCTGGTGTTGACCCAAGACAGAATTTTACTCTGGAGCTGTGGTCATTGTCGTTACAAACAACGAAACAGCCGACCAGGCCCAACCAACCTCTGAGCTCGACCACCGGCGGTGAGAAAGGTGGAAAAGGAACAATTAACATAGCCGGTCCGGACAACCTAAAGAATTCTGGTAAATTTTACACAAGCTAAACTTAAAAAAATAAAAATATATATATATATAAATACGCTACAATTAAAACAGGAAATGTGTCTCCTCTGGTAGAGTATTTCAGCGGCAGTATTTTCGCCTCACATCCCGGAGTCACGGGAAATTTTAGGCACGATTTATTAGGTCAGTAAACACAGGAGTTATTCGGGCCGATTGCGCTTAAATGGCGACGGTTACTGTACGTTTGACACAGCGTATCGAGATCAGTATCCTACCTGCTTGTTCCTGTCAACCAGAACGTCAAACGTGCAGAGTTTGAAAACCAGCAAACTCCGAAGCAGCTCGAGTGTGTCTTTGCTTCTGTACGCATCTTGTGTGTTTTCGAAGTCGACGGAAATCTTCTCGAGGTGGGCATCCACATTTCTGTTTTGGCTGATGAGGTCGACCTGGGCGGATTTCTTCACGACCGTACATCTGGGGTTACTTTGTTGATCATCCGATAGTGGGTCCGGCTGTGTAGAAGCGGCAGTGGACCTAGGTCTTCGGGCTGAGGAGATTATTAATCTTCTTATATTGTCCGAACCCGCCTTGGCAAAGGCTGGTACTAATTTTACGTAAGACATTTATTGTAAAACAGGCCTTTCCCGTTATACCCGTACTACTTGGGCGCGCGCACTGTATACATATGCCAGCGGGAACCGCCCCTCTCTTCGTACAACCAGAGTCCTAGGTACTGATTGGTGTAAGTCCTCCCAACTTATTACCCAAGAGCACCGGCTGACTTTTTGTTACGTGTAATTGATACCCAGCGTTGACGAGAAGTTTCTGAAAGCATACCTCCGGTCACACGAATTTCCAACACAGAGAGCACGGCGCTCTCTAGTTTAGAAATACACACGTATGTTATGTCACCTTACGCCAACTGGTCAGCTTTCCTGTTTGAGATGGTCATTAATATGATTTTAATCGTTTTGTGAGTTTCGATTAAAAACTCCGTTGGCCAACGGGAGATAATTGGAGAGAAATCAGTCCTGTAACTCACAACATGTAATGATTAATTGTTGTTCACCCTTGACATCAAAAAATAGAAAGGTAAACATTAATCAAGCTTAACTAAAACAGAAATCCCTCTGGGATCATAAGGCTTATTTAAATTATAAATTTTTACAGTGCTCACATGTTAATGGGACAGGAAGTTTGCTGTGTCAGATAACACCCACAAAAAAGTTATTGTTCCTACTTCTGAGCAAATACGATCCCATAACCAAGACCCAGGCCATTTTGGGGGAATGTCGAGTGTTATATTTACCCCGAGGCTGTTCCTTTGAAAACGCTCTGTTTGTTTGCAGGGATAACAAGAACGGAGTCAGAGACTCGACAAACATAGACAGATGTCCAGACCCAAAAACAAAACCAAAGAACCTTAATGCTTACACTGCACGCTGGGTCAGATTTGTTACCATGTTACAGTCGCCATGGGGACCTGGGGCCTGCTGTAGGGGTTTTGCACGGTTCCCAACCCACCGGTGTCAGTAGTTAAATGTTTCACCATGCCAGCTAACTGGTCCATATGTGCTGTCCTTTGATAGGACCATTCACATTTGTTTTTGTGTCCAGGAGAATGGAAGACCTGAGGCTCGGTCATGACCACTGGGAATGGAGTTAAACTAGGGTAGGTGCCAGGGCCAAGCTTATTTGTTCCTGATACAATAAAACGATAATCCAGACGAACCAGAAAAAATAGCTTGAAACAGTGAAGAATGCTATTTGTACTGATATTGATTTGGAGTAAAGCACTCAACGGTGTTTTTGTCCTCCTGGCTGTCCACTGTAATCCAGCTGCCTGCCGGCCCGGGGGCTGGACGTCAGCTCTCGGTTGCCTTAACAACAGTCGCCTGACGCATCCGAGTGCGTTAGCCATTACAACCGAAACAGAAAGCGAAATAAAAATATTTGTGTGCTATTATAGCTTTTGTGTAGCTATTATATACAGAGCAAAACAGAAAGAGAACAAAACCACCAGTCAATCAAAAGCAAAGGTGTGTCTTCCAGATTCCTTTGCAAGGGAACTAACTGTGTACCACACCTGGGCTGGGTTCTGCACCTCTGCTGTCATTATCAGCTCCGCTGCACAGTTTATATACAGTTTCCGGTGGCTGGCTTTGGTTTACATTCTGATTATTTCTACATGCAAGGGTTAACTACCGAAATAAGTGACAATCACAAGGAGTGGAGATGGTGCTTGAAGATCGTTGTTGGTCGTCCCATTTTGTTTCACAAAAGCAGATGCATTTGTTTCTCACTTTCTGGTGTTTTGGCTCACTGTGTTCCAGTGTGGTGCCCTTATTGGCTCAATGTGTTCCAGTGTGGTGCCCTTATTGGCTGGCTGTGTTCCAGTGTGGTGCCCTTATTGGCTGTCTGTGTTCCAGTGTGGTGCCCTTATTGGCTCACTGTGTTCCAGTGTGGTGCCCTTATTGGCTCACTGTGTTCCAGTATGGTGCCCTTATTGGCTGGCTGTGTTCACGGTAGCCCATACCGGCTTTCATGTGTCTGTCAGCACCTAGGCACTGTGTCCTCTAATGGTGTCATTGCAGCCACCTGTGGCGTTATTCATTATCTCATCCTGCGACAGCAACAAATAAAATGCAAGCGAAAGACCTGACGTTGTTAATGGGTCAGTTAACCGGTCTGGCTGTAGAACATTTAGCCAGTCTGTTTTGGAATCTTAGTAATGACTACGTTTTACCTCTGGAGCCTGTATTTGCACATATTTTTTACCAAAGTGTGAGCTTTGAAATGGCAGGAAACACAGTGCAGTGTAATCTCCTTAGTAGTAGGACTTGACAATAATGCCTTTTTTTGTTTGTTCATGTAGGTTTACGGTACTTTATGTGTGAGTGTGCGTGTCATCCCACATTCCTGCCAACACCTCACCTCTCTTTATCTGAACTGGGGAAATGTCTGAAACAGAGACAAGGAAATGTCAATAGGGTTTACATTGGGTTGGGCTTTGGAGATACACATTTGAAGAGTTCACATTGCTTCTCACTGCTCAGAATACAGGCCCAGTCTAGGCCTTGCCTTTGCAATAGGGAAACAGAAAACATCGACATCGATAGTCAATTTGGGCAAGGGCTCCATCTAAGAAATAATAAAGACGCAATATAAAGGTGGAGGATCAGTATTGATTGGGAAATATTAAAATAGGAGTATTTTTAGCAGCGTTCCTCTCTGGAATGGTTGTTTTTGATCTGAGTCAGTGTTGATACCACTTCGAGGTTTAAGTTTCTATTTCTGGGGGAAAATAACTGGTCTTTGTTGCCCTCTAACGACCAATTGTTGCAATTACACGAGCCTTCCTTTGAAATAAAAGGTAAAACAAGATAACCGTACAAATTTGTGTTGGATCTAATAATGAGAAGATCGAACGTTTTAAAGTGTATATCTACACTACCAAAATAAATAACCTTAGTACAATGTGTGCATATTGACTGGTTGTCATTGCTTAATGTTCCAATGAATCTAAAACATTTGAGTATGCACACAGTAAAGAAGTTGATTAATTAATACCACTCACTTCTCCTCTTGCCACAGCTAATACAGGGCCGGCATAAATACCCCCCCCCCTCCTCACCACCACTGATTATCATGACAAGTAGTCAACCGGCTCCTGTCCACATACCAATATCCGTAGGATCACTTACTCTACTGGCAAAGTTCAAGCAACGCTTCAACCTCAAAGCTAAGAGTAGTCCAAATAGATCCTAAAGAAGTGAAAGGTGTATTGCCCCACCCAGACACTTCCTAGATCTGGCTGGCTGGGGGAGTACGTTAAAAAACCCATCGAATTTCTCATGTTTAAACAAACAAACATTTCATCCAGCACAATAATACAATAACTTCAACCATGCATATTATTTCACAAATGATCTTTGATGAGGTTTCTACGACCCAATTTTTTTATTTATTATAATCTGGAAATTGAACGAAGAAGGTTCTTAATCTAAGAAACAAAACATTCTCCAGTTTACGTGGATTTACTCGCATGTTGAATTTATCATCAATAAATTAACAGATCCTGTCAGAAGACAGAACACACTGCATGTTCAGTAGATGGCGAGTACGAGTTGACAACAGGCAGAGATTCAACACACATAGTCAAGTCTCTTTCTAAGATGAATGAATATGATGTTGGTTCGTTGGTTAGACAGAAGAAAATCTAATGTTTCTCCGTGGAAGCATCACGCGGGGACGGGAGCCTGAAGAGGACACGAGATTTATTCCTCGTCCTTATTTTCGTAGTTGTGCTTGATATGCTTCCACAGTTTCTATGAAGTAAAAGGGCAAACGTTATACATATTTCACAAAAGATTTAAAATAAAAAATACTGTGACCAAAACTAGATATCAACTTATTTGCCCTCTCCGCAATAGGCCTACGTTAATACTGAGAAGGTCATATCTTCTAGCTAACGTAAATAATTTCCATAAACTTACCCCGCGATTCAGTTGCTCAAATATAGCGTCTCCCCCTTGATCAAACACTCGTTCGAAGAACACCGCTCCAACCATAATTGTTATGGCGAAGGTAGACGTCCTCCTAAAGAGCAAATTGTAGACAGTGCGAGACAACGCCATCTTCCTTGAGAAAGCTTTCCTCTGACCGGAAACTATCCGTGATCGGATGGGTTATTGTGGAACGACTTGACTCTGGGATTTGTAGTTTTAAAAAGGATATGACGGCCGAGATTTTAGCAGAACTACAGTTCTGAGGTTTACGTGAAAGCCTAAGGTTCACTAATGCAATAGATGGCGGTAATTTAATTAACTCTAAAGAGGTCCACCTCAAATAGCAAAATGTGCCCATTACTTTGCTGCAATTTCCAGGTTTTCTGTACAGAGCCACGTTTGGGCCTGAATGCAGGAACGTGGTTTGCATTAAATACCCCCAAATGTCTCGGTATTACTAAGTTAACTGAGCAAACCCCTGGGCATCGTAGGAGTACTGCTGAGTTTGGTAGACCCCCTTTTACTTTGCCAGGATTTTCTGTTGTTTTCAGTAAATAGAAATATGTATGTATACAGCTCAGAATAGTGTGTTCAACTTCAGTGGTGTATGTTAAAATGTATTAAGTCTGTCTGTGAAATAAAACTATATTTATGTCAACTACATAATAATTAACTTTTTTGAGGTGGCGGAATCATCGGAGAGACTTTTATTTTGACAATGTCGCTGTTTTTGCGACCCGGAAGTAAATATTTTTTGTTGCCAGCTTTACGATGGTTTATCAGCTCATGGGTTAGACGGAAAAACGTCGGATCTGGGAGCTAAGAGACTGGAGTTACGGTTTGGGAGAGGAAATAACGCATCCTTTTCCTTGAGTCGGAAAGTGTGAGCATCGAGTTTTTTTAAAATTTGAAAGTCACTTGAGTGTCAGCTTCCCGTGTTCACTTTTAACCAGATACTCTTTCCGTATTCGTTTGTTGGGGCAAATAATGAAAGTATTAAAAACCTATCATGAAAGTCCATTAAGGAACTGCCCCCGTGTAATGTGTGTCACTTCAGTAATTCAAGGTAATAATATTTGGGTAATTTTGGGACGACATTCGCGTCACAACTACGGACAGTTTCGTCAACCCGGAAGTTTGAGGGTATGAGTCAGAAAGTTGAGATAAACAAACTCTACATCTCTAGAATGTGCTGTAACCCTAACCCACTACTGTAACGTCGCGAACATGTGGTTTCTGTTTGCAGTTTGCAGACCTTGAGTACACCGGAGTTGACCCAGGGATAGGACTGGGGAAATGGGGAAGAGGTACTACTGCGATTACTGCGACCGATCCTTCCAGGACAACACGCACAATCGGAAGAAGCACTTGAATGGCGTCCAGCATCATAGGGCGAAGAAGGCTTGGTTTGACCACTTCCGAGGCACTTGATTTTATGTCTTTCTGTGTAATGACTGAAATCCAGAAATTTTAAGCTATAAATTGTCCTGGGTTAGAAAGTTTGACAAGTAAAAAATACCTTCATTCTCAGAAATCAACGCAGGGCACTGATCCTATTCTTGGCTGAAGGTGCTGAAACCAAATAATATAAAATTTAAAAAGTACCGTCAATTTAGATTTTTTCTTAGTTGGGGTGGCACCCCTTACTAAAGCTGCCTGGTCATTTACTCTCAGGAAGGCTGAGAGGGACGTGGCCCCAGGACAGGACATGGTGTGAGGTGGGAGGGGGAAGAGATTTCCAAGCTTTTAGTCTGTGCACCTTCTGTTTTATTTCTTTATTATGTCTAGAGGATAGAAAAATGGTTGTAATTTTTTTTGCTTTTGGGAAGTGCTGTGTGGATTGGATGTAAAAGTGAACGTGGATTAATGTCTTCCTAAAGTCTGTGTGTGACACTTCAGTTTAGTCTGAATCCAAGAGGGTAACTCTTGGGGGCTCTCCCACTTTGACAGATGCGGCTGCTGTCTTGACCGAAGAGCAAACCAAAAAACCTTGCAGGAAATTTATCCAGACAGGTGAGACTGCAGTCTAACATTGGTACTTGAGCTGTGGAGAAACCAAACCATAATAATTGTATGAAAGCTAAGACCTCTGTATTTGTTTCTCATTTCAGGGCAGTGTGTGTTTGGTAACAACTGCCGGTTTTCTCACATGACCAAAAAGGATTTGGATGACCTCAAATGGCAGATTGAAGGTAGGTGAGCCAGGTGACCACACGGTGGTGCTCGCACACCAAATCGGTTTATTGGGGGCATCCAGAAACCAATGAAGGCGTGCTGGGTTCCTGGCAAGGATGGGGGAGGCAGACTCGAACCTTGACGCATTCGTAGAGTGCAAACTGAATGAATCTCTCAGGATAACCAGAGCAATGAGACGCTCCAGGCCAGGGATGGGATTCAGCTTAACTGGGAGGGATCGATTCACAGGGCAACAGGAATGTCTGATAACAGCCTGCTGTTAGTGATGATAGGTGTGGTTTAGCTTCCACTGAGGGGTGGATTCTGGGCTTCCTTTCCAGGTGAGAGGCAGCGGAGGGAAGACCCGCAGTCGGGAAAACGGTCCCCTGATCGCAGCCTGGAGGACTGGTTGGCCAGGAGGGAGAAGAGGAAAGCGGCCTTGAGCAGTGGCAGGTAGAGAGAAGCCGGGGTCGGGGTTGGGGTCAGGGTCGGGGTTAGGGTTAACCTATTTAATGAGGTGCTCTGCAGTTTTTCCTAAACTATGACTTTTTCAGTGTTCTCAAAGAGGAGGCAGAGGAGGAGGATCAGCCCCCCCCGGAAAGTCACGTCCCGCCACATCTCCTCGCCATGCAGGATCTCCCAGCTTCTCTGCTGCCACCGCCCCCTGGTGGCTGGAAGAGTGTCCCCCACTCAGAGTGGGGGTTAAGCTCCCTCTAGTGGTAGGAGGAGGTCCACAGATTCGAGGTGGTGGGGTTTAACTCCAGCAGAGGGGCAGAGCAGTTGTAGCAGCTGAGCTGTGTTTGGGGTTAAAGTGATTTTAGAGCCTTTTTTTTTCCTCAATAGCCACCAGGGACAACGCGGCGTGAGCTAAACTCCTATCCCAACGATGATGGGAAGACCACTCTCTGTTAGAGACCATCCAGGCGCACCAGTGGATGAGGAATCTGAAGAAAACCCATAGAAGAGCTGGGATTATGGGTGATTTGTTGCCTAGGCGAAAATCCCATCCTCAGCCGCTGTTCCCCCGACCAGGACGTCTTTAAACTGTTACTGACACTGAGTGCCAATGGAAAGTCATTTTCAGTCATTTCGGTCGGATGGGTGTTTAATGGAAAGCTGAACTCCTAGTAAATGATTACGTTAGCTGTCTCTTTTTTTTTTTCCTTTTCAAAGAAAAAGGAAACGTTGACATTTCTCCACATCCTACAAATGCATTTAGATCAGATGAGATTTTCTTTCTTGTGAAGTGAAGCCGTGATAAAATAAACCCAGAATATTTAGTTTGTGCGTACCAGCTGCCCTTGGCAACTCTGGTTTCTGATCTGATCTCCCTAAATGAGCCAGTTGCAAGTGTGTAGATTGGATTTCATATGTAGGGTGTGTTTGCTAAAAATTGGGCAATCAGAAACTTATGTACTGTTAAGTTATGGCCAGAGAATGTAAAATAAACTTTTAAGCCCCATTGTACAGATACAGGTGATGCTCTATTAGGGAACAAACTTGCAATTAAATTATTAACATGCCATAATGTTCTAAGATCCAAATGTAATTCATGTGCTGTGAAACCCCCTCTCCCATCTTTAGTAAAAGACTGTGCTGAAACTGGTCTCAGATCAGCTCTGTGAGCCTTTAGTGGGAGGTGGGCCACAGTTAGTTAAACTCTCATCAGAATCTGGCACCTGTTCTTTGGGGAATGGTGTCCTGCAAGCAGACGAGGGGAAGGCAGACGCCGGTACGCCCTGCCATAGGTGCACGTTTCCGAGGGGAAGGCAGACACCGGTACGCCCTGCCATAGGTGCACGTTTCCGAGGGGAAGGCAGACACCGGTACGCCCTGCCGTGGGCAAAGATTTTGGAGGGGAAGGCATAAACAAAAATAAATTAAATCAACCCCCCTTTGACTACATAGTACTGCTACTGGAAATTATTCCTATGTAGGAAGGTGATGAAATGAAATGGCTACGGGATTGAATGTCAGCAGCTCGGTCTTAAGCATGCTTTACTTCAGTACCATATATAAATGTCCGACTGTATAAAACAGAGTTAGAGCTGTAAGGGTTTTGCTAAACAATGTAACAAAGTTTATGATGCTTTTGTTACTTGTTAGAACAGTCAATGTCTGGAAATCGGTTAGGATGGGGGCACTGTGTTCAATACGCAGCGGACTGGCTAAATGCACGGTTAGGATGGGGGCACTGTGTTCGATACGCAGCGGACTGGCTAAATGCAC
>JAOVYW010001038.1:0-12505 GCA_025775045.1 Hiodon tergisus | reverse complement strand
GCTGCACATCAAAAGACTTGTACCCATTCAGTGACAGGGAATTTGCATTTTTTGCTCATTCCGTATAGGGTTTAACACAGGCTAGGCAAGTGAAGAAATTGACCCATCTTATTATTTTCTTGAAAACACTTTTTCTGGAAAGCCCTAGATCATAATAGACTCTCAGTAATGTTACATTTTATTTGAGAAGTGCACATGGAATTCTCTGATTTAAATGTAAACAACATAAATGAAATCTCAATTATACCCCTCTGGTTAAACAGACTCTAAGTAGCCATTTCATACTCTTGCATCTGTATTTTTGCTTCTGGGGAATTTGGATTCTGAATCCACTGTACTCAGACATCAGAGCTCTGTAGTAGATGCAGTGTGTATTTTGCCAGTCTAATTCTACCAATCAGGTGGCAGTTTAGCAACCCAAGGAAGAATCACAGTGGCAGCTGTATGTCATTAAAGTGACGTTAAAATTCGATTGGACATCTAGCAGAGCAGTGTGTGTTTAGTTAAAATTTAGCAAAAAATACATATTAATTTGGTTGAATACATAATTCTGAAAAAGTGACCTAATAATGCTGTATAATAGTTTGTTCAGTGTTTTTATTACATTTCAGAATTTTAGCCTTTTATACGAAACGACTTCAACTTCACCAGTTGCCTCTTTATGCCAATTTTGGTGGAATCCAAATTTGATGATGTCACATCGTATTCAATTTTATTATTTTATTTTAAAATCGGTTTACTAGCTGATCACTTGAAGTATTCCTACTTGAGTTGGATTCTTCTTCAATATATGCCTATATAAACTTACTCGCACATATATAACTTATTAAATCATTTGCATTTCAAAGGAGACAGAGTCAGCAGAAATCATGTTGCCTTTTTTATCTGTTAATGCATTTTTAAGGTTATGGAGATCAGGGGACAGAATAGAAGGCATGGTGGATGGCGCACAATTAAGAAAAGTATTCCTCCTATGTAAGATCTATGTTCGTTTTTTACTTAACCTGTACAGATGCTTTGCCTTAGGTAACTGAAAAAATATATTGCCATTTATCATATTCTTTCGGGAAAAGAAAATGTATTTTCGCTGTGCTGCCCAAGATGCATGTTTTGGAAAGAGACGTGTGTGTTAAGCAGCTGAGAACACAGTGCTCTCACAGAGTTGATGTCATCACATGGCAGTTGAACCGCATTGCTACGGTAGCCGTACAATTGTTCAGGGAATATTTTTGAGGTAAGGGGTCCAATTCCAGAGATTTCCTGTCACTTCTAACAGGCTGAGTGAAGTGCACAAGTTTGAGCCTTGTGCAAAAAATAAACAAATGGCTAAAACAAAACAATTAACAGGGCTGTCGCTTATGATTGACAAGCAGTAAAGGAAGGACATTCTGATTTATGCCACTTAAATGTATATCTGTCAGTTGTATCCCCCTTTATCTGTCTGCTGTTTCTTGTGACATTGCATTTATTTTTAATGCCTTTTACATGGATAGTTGCTGCTACTGTATATAATTCTCATTTAAATGCCCCCACAACTCCCATGAGTCTCTAATGCGTAGGTGGTCCACAAAAAGTGCAGATTTTGTCATGCTGCAAATTATTTCTGGGGGTTTCAACAGGCAGTCTGCAAGAAAGTGACTCTGCATGAGTAATTCCAGTTTGCAGTGCGAGGTGGACTAGAACCTAAACGTGAATTTAGGTTGTAAGAAACTGATAGCTTAGAGGGGTATTGTAAAAGGGAATGAGGCGTGATTCATTACTGACACCGTCTCGTCCGATTGAAGTTGTCCTGCCAGTTTGGACATTGCACGTTGTTGTTATTTTGTAGTTGAAACATTTTGTGGACCACTTGCAATGATAAAATGTGGTCCACAGAATAACTGAAAACTAAAAAGCAATCGTCAGTGCATTCCAGCATTTGCCAGTCAGCCAACATTAACGGCTATTGTCTACATTCTGATTCTTTCGATGTTCTGGGGTTTGTGTTTATGTAAATGAAGACCAAAACTACAATAGCTTATTACAGACAGATTTGATTTATGTGGCTAAAGTTTAGAATGACAAAACATTGAAAAAAGGGTCAAATTATACATGTATTAAATCCATGATGCTTTCCTAGTCTCGTTCATAAGTGTACAATACCCTTCCATGTGAGATTCTGTATTCACACATTCAGGCTTTACACGTGGGTCATGTAGAGATACAATATCACACGATCAGAGTGAGGAAAAAGACACACACAAAAAATAAACATTCGAGGCGTGTTATATGGCTGCTGCTTGGTATCATTATTAAATGTGTTTAATTTAGTTTTCCCATTTGATATTTAGAACGATGTTTAGCCTACACTCAGCACATTGCAGTCAACAAATGGCAATTTTTTTTTTGTAATTCCAGCGTTTACTAGATGACAGATAGTTATCAAGCCATTGGTAGGCACAGAGAATGAATACATAGGTATCTTTGAAGGAATCTGAAAGGCATTTTAATTTGAAATGTCTCATCTTTGTCAGTCAGACGGAAGCCCAGACTTGGTTTGCCAGAAGCTATGCCACAAATTTACTCAAGGTCCATAAAGAGTCGGTTTTTCCAGACTTAACAACACAGCTAACGCCATCTGCTGAAGGCTTCTAGAAAATGGCAAAAACCTAATCAAAATTCCCCAAAGGGCAAAATATTGCTAAAAATAGGAGGCAACTAAGCTAGCAAGCAAAAGCAATTAGGCATTTACGTCTTAAAGGTGGATTTACCTGAAAATTACAACTTTTGTCTTGACAAAAGTTTACTGACAGAGGCATCCCAAATCCAGAAAGATCTCTTATGTTTCAAGCCATTAAGGGGGAGAGCCCTAGAGCACACTTTGGCTTGACAGTAGTTATCTCGTACACTTTTAGCCGTGAGAATTCTGCTTCCCTGCTTGCATGCAGATTTGTTTTTAAATGAGACAATGCAGTCATACAAATGCAAACAGCCTCATTAATAATGAATAATGGATGGTTTGTTTAAATACGACAGAAAGCATCAAGATGCCGTGCACCATTGTTGAAAGAATGAACAGAGGTTTACAGAGATAATTAAACATAAATGATTTAAGGGTGGGGTATCCTTATCTGTGCCAAATTCAGATGGCTTGCCGTTAAAAATAATGTGCTGCCAAGAAGAAGAAGATGTTTCTGGAACAATGTTGAAATACTGGGGGAAGTCGAGATGGAATGAGAGCGTTCCCGGAGAGAGAGAGATAGCTCTTTATATAAGAAAACTGGGTGAAGCGCCATGATCTTTTATGAAGTATCTTGTACTGTCAAATATTTTATTTGTTGCTCTGAGACCAGTTCTTAAATATGCATATCTGTGAATACACAGCTTTAACCATTTATCAATTTAATCGCTCGGCAAGAAAATTGGCTCTGACCCGTTCCAAGTAATTGCTGTCTGTATACTTATACATCTGAAAATATAATGTCCTGTGCATGGCTATGTGATAGTTTGCAGATTCGTATGTAATTCCTTATGTTTGTATGCACCAGTATATCACACTTCTATTTGCATCATTAATTGAACTAGGGCTGGGACTTAACTTTAACAACCAGTTAATTGTGTTTAATAAAATTATATATACTAGTGTTCTCTTTTTATAACTAGAAGAAATAAGATGCTTACCAAATAACAGATACGAATATTTATTTATTTTCAAATTTTATTAAATGCGATTAGCAGGTTGCCAGATTCTTGACTTGGTGAAGCAGTGGAAGTGAAGTAATTTGTCTAGGCCCCTTTCCCTCCTTGTCTGGCCAGCATGATAATACAGTAATACACACATAAAGACCAAGGTCAACTCTGATGTTCAAGTCAGTCTATACAAGCTTTGTGCATCTCGTTTGTATATTTGCACTTTTTGCAGCATTACGGATAACAAATTTAATTATTGCGTTTATGCATGTCACGGAGAAGATTCTGTTAAACATTATGTGAAAACTGAGTTCAGAGTTTCCAATTTCCCAGAGGAAATTAAAAGGTTATGTCTTATAGAGGCAATTAAAAATAGTTCCAGTCCTGCATTTCTATTTGTCCTTTTGCGTTCCATCGATGCTGTTTTGGGACAAAAATGTGTGATTTCCCAATCACCTGATGTTATTAAATCTGAGTTCCATTTATTCTCATTACACCTCACCTTCGAATCAGCAACAGACACAAGGACACAGACTCTTATTTTATCAATTGTACCATCAATGGCAGTGTTGAAATAAATGTCTAGGACATTGAGAGTTACATTTTGTAACATTTGATTCCAGCTAGCTAGCAATAGATACAGTGACAGCAGCTGCTCTTGTCTAGCCTGTAAATAGCATGGTTTATTAAATGTAGATTTAAAGGGAGTGAACTTGTAATTTTTGGTGTACTTCTGTTATGAGTAAATTACTGTTGGCCTGAAAGTGGGATTACTTATTTATTGACGGAATTATACACAGTATTTCTTGAAAACATTAAAACGTAATGTTTAATTATGTCTTTTGTATTTATTGTAGTCTGAATGCAAACATAACGTATTGATCCATTTTATGAAAGGAAAAAGACATTGAACGGCTCTTAATATGCACCTTGCTATATCTGCACTGAAATCCTGTATGGAAATATGTAGTGGTGGGGCTCAGAAGATAACGTTTGAGATTTGAGGTTTTGCAATATCCTATTTTCTTTGCACAATGGACAGATACAATAAGGTTAAAATCTGATGTTTCAATTCCTCTTCACTGAGAGTACTCAGGGTTGAAATGTATAAAATAGGGGCAACAGCCCAGGCTTTGTGGGTGAATTCTAGCCTATGCCGTCATTTATAGAAACTCATAATCATAACATCATGGCAACCACAAAAATAATTTTACTTCATAATATAAAAAATGACTTATATGATTTTTAAGCAGTATCCACTAAACATGACCCATGTGGATGACAGAAATTAATAATTGATAAAGACCTGATGGTTACAAGACACACAATTAGCCAACTGCATTTACTTTTTTTACCAACGGCATATTAGTCATGTAAGTTTGAGATGACAATCCATACGATCTGTTTTTTATAATGACACAGATGGCCTCTTGGCTGTGACTAAAATATTGCCTTTTAAGGTACACCTTGGCAATATTTGCATTGTGCAAATTCCCCTACATCAACAGACTTTTTTTTTATAAAAGCCCGATTTATGATGTGAAAGGTAGTTTTTGAGAATTAAATTCAGACCGATGGCCTCATCCTGAATATTTTTTTCTTCTCCTTATGCTGATTTCTTTAGAATGTTCTTCCCCTGATTTTTATACTGGTGCAGAACGATTAACCAAAAAAGAAAAAGAAAGAACAAATCTCACATTTTGTCTTGAAATGGTTTCCATAGTAACCGATGCTCCAGAAATGTTAGCAAAGGTAGTGAGGTTGGCACTGGGACATGTTTAAAAAGAATTCAATTCTTAATGAGTAAGTCAGTGGCATGGTTCTTGGGATAGAAGTTCTGGGTCAAGTTTAAGATTAAAAATGTATTTTTAATATCTAAATAAATATTTATATAATTACATGTGAATTTAGGTACATCATTATTGCTAAAGTTCTCTCAGCTGAAAGCATATGTTCATTTTTATCACATAAAATACAGCATCATTATTATTGGTAATCTGTTAAAAACAAAAATTTATCAGAAAGGATTACTTAAACTCATTGCCCTTATATATTACGAAAATCACCATCATTCGTATACATTTAAAAATTCAAAATGACTTGTTTAGGCAAATACAGGATTTATATTTCAAACAGTTTGAAAAATGTTTCTAGAACATTCACCAAATGCAGTAAATGATGACATCACATGAAGGTACATGGTTGTAGAATTATAGAGACATCTGTATGATGTCATCTGTACAACAAATATGCTAAAACCAATTCCAAATTCTGCTTAATATCTACAATTAACTGGGGAATTCAGAATTATTTTCTAGTGTCTGCTAATTGCGTCCAGAGTTGTTTGCCATTAATTCCAAATTACAGGGCCTTCAAATTGGGATTGGATGTTCTTCCAAAAGATAAATCTCTCCATGGTACATTGTTAAACCCGTGGTTGCAAATCTAGTTTTTCTCTCTGCAAATATACAGACATAAACACATGCACCCACACACACACACTCACACCACACAGACACAGAAAAGGACACAAAAAGTCACTAAGGAATTTATCCTATCAGAATTCACCAGAATATACACTGGGGTCATCGTTAAGTGAAATAGAATCTTGGCGTGCCCATTAGTCCTGGGAGGTAGGTAATATTTTGCTAGACAATTCTTTGGAATTGCATTAATATTTTGTTAACTAGGAAAGGTTTTGACAATATTAAAGGTCATCAAGTTGACTTTAATCTTACCCTGAATGAAAAACCATACAGCTGATAACTGTCTCTATTGAACTGTGGAAAAAAAGGATGCTAGATTTTATAGATAATTTCTCTTTTAGGGAAAACTGGGGTGGTATAACCATCTGTAGCACGCGAGAGCATGCCACGCGAGTGGCCGGTGAACATGGCATTGGGGAAGGGTTCAAGCTTTTTAATGGGCATTCAAAACAAACTTAAAGATTTCAGAAAAAGAAACCCCTCCCTTTTCGGGACAAACTAAACTAAAATCGTTACCAGCCATAAGCATAAACAACAGTTTTCCATACCTCCAGTTCCTTTTCCTACTTCTTCTTTCTTCCCCCAAGCCAGTTTTGCTGGTTCATTTGTAGGCCTAGGAATGTTGGCACCTGAGTGTGATTACCAACAGTGGAACCACACTCAGGTGCACAATGAGGTCCATTTAATGACCAATTAGAGCCCTCCCTCTTGGCATTGTCCTGCTCAGGAGGGCGTGGCTGCCCACTGCGTGCCACACCATCATTGTAAAGTCACTTAAAAGGACTCTACAAACTGTCAAACAAACCGTATCCCGTCAGCTATATTACAAAATCGATGTGTTAACAAGCATATTTAGACTGGTAACCCTGTAATGCCAACGTCTTCAGTGACCCTTAGCAAAACAGGGCTCATACGTACACTTTTTGAAGTGCATTTTCATTATTGAATATTCAAATTCTTACATTTCAGAACTTCAGAAAAACCCTGCTTACTATGTTAGCTGTCCAATTTATTTCCCTGATAATTGTATTTATAATAGATATAAATGTAATAGATCACTTACTGAAATTGAAAACTGCGTCTGTTTATGACATGCACCGTTTAGGCTGGTGTTGGTAGACTATTTTTCACGAACTAATCTAAACAGACATCTCACCTGACAAATTCACTCAGCCCACCTTCCAGTGGCAGAAATGCATTATGGAGTCTGCACATTATTTCTCGGCCGGATGAATAATCAATCTCATGGTGGGTTTGTTATTTATTTACGGTGTCCAATTGAGCTGGCACAGTGTGATTCATCACTGTTGCCCCTCCCCCCCACCCCCCAAGATGGCTGGTGTGAAAATGTTGCCTTTCCAGGTACTTCAGGTACCACTAGTTAGCGAGCTGAAGCATTTCAGCAAGTAGGACGTTTTTATTTTTTAAACCGGAATAATGTTATGACAGATGGGATATGGAGTGCGGCGATGTTCAGAATTTAGCAGTATCATGTGTTAAATGGGGCTAAAGAAGCGTTGCCCACTAGTCTATGTTATGTAGGATAATTGGTGCAGTTCGATGAGAGGCGAAAGCGGTCAGTGGTGCAGCTCTCGTCCTGCTGGTGCAGCTGTAACGCCCATGCAGTGAGTAAGTGGTGGACACGATCGCGTTGGAGGATGGACAAATGTTTGTCGTGGCTGATCCTTGCGGCCTACAAAGCGCCCCTGCAAGAACGCAAGAGCAGGCTGACATCGGTGCCGTATCATAACGCAACAAAAATGAAAAGTACAGAGCACTTAAACCTTTAGCCCCTTGTTTCATAGTTAAGCACTCCACTTTGGTGGAGCGGTGTCGAGGCGGTGCCGAGGACTGTGTTCACCACATTCTAATGAGCTGTCTGAGCAGAATTGATGGTTTAACACTGGCAATTTCTAAATTAAATTCACAGCTCCATGTAAATCGCCACGGCTTAAAAAAAATAATGCTCGGGCTGGTTTATTAAAAATGGCTGGAGTGAGATTGGGCCAAAAGATTGGCTGTCATTTGTTACAACACTACTGGGTGCTGATAGTCAGGATGATGATAAAGGCGTTTGGTGAGAAAATGTCGTCAGCTATCCCAATTGTTGTTTCTTTTCTTTTCTTTCGGGTGACATCTAAGAGTGATCACTTTAAATTCCTACTGAATGCATAATCATGCCATGAGAGAGAGAGCGAGAGAGAGAGAGTGAGAGAGAGAGAGTATGAAAACTGGATTTTTCTGTGTGCACGATTATCCACAAGCAGGTGATCCTTGTTATATAGGCGCACACCAGAGTTTTATTAATGGATGACTGGAATTAATCTACAGACATGCACATTAACTGTGCAGATTGAGCACCTGCATGGACCCCTTAAGGTGTTGTACATCAGGTTGCATCTGACAGCCTTGTTTCGTACTTAATTGGACTGCTATCACTGCTGATTACAAGAGATTAACTGTTTCCAATCTGGGTGCGTTCCAAGAGTGATGAACGGTGTGGCAAGCGTTTATGGGTTAGTCTTTTGGCACAAACAGGCAGGTCAATGAGATCAAAAGGCAAATGAGAGCACAAAACGAAGCTGTCTGAGAGAGCGGTCCTTCTGCGAACCGGGACAGATCCACTGCACTGCTCTGTTCATCTCCTCACAGCAACTGATCTCATTATGGACGGCAGGGCTGATAGCTTTTGGGCAGGAGAGTTTCATATTTGTGACAGCAGATGACTGCGGAAGTGTTTATGGCTGCTGATAGCATTGCATCCCATTCCTCATGGGCGATCACATTGAGTTCAATACAGCTGACCTCGGGATGAAACTCTAGGAGGACAATTGAACGGAACGCGAGCGGGTGTGAAACACCTGAGACCCAGGCTGAATTGGTGACAGATAGCAATCTATATTCCCCAAACATAGAAGAAATATACCGCTTGACAGTTGATAAAAAGCTACATTAACCAAAAGAGGGGTCAATCGGGAAGGATAAGCGTTTGATCCGAGCATCTTCAGCATAAGCACTCAGTAGAAATGGAAGACCTTCGTATGACTGTCAAGAACAGCACTGATTAAGGTTTGAATTATTGCAACCTTTTTTTTTAAATCACAATTTCTTTCATATTGTTCCTTAGGGTATCACAGTGTACCGGATATCTGTCGTTTTGAATGTCATTGCTTAGTATGAGGCAGGAACATACAGTTCCATTAAATGCCTCCGTACAGATAAAAAAAACATTAAAAAAAAACAATCAAGCATGTTTGAGTAGGCATGAAGGGGGAGGGAAACACATTGCTCTTTTACAAACACGCACACACATATATATATATATATATATATATATATATATATATATATATACATACACATCTTTAATGAGACAAGACAGAAGTTGTGAGGCATTTATTAACATGGTGAGAGAATAAACTGGCAATAAAAGTCTCGGAACTTAATATAGCTATGCGGGACATTTTAATCAATGGAGGAGACTATATCATAAGGTGCGATTGCAATTGTAAATTTTTTTTTTTTACTGTTTTTTACCATTCTCAGAGAGGCCAAGCAGCAATAACATAATAATGTTTAAAAGTAGGTCACACATTTAGAAAGACAACAACTAAACAGGCGTATTAATGCACGTAGTAATTCAGTACTATTCACGGTGTTACTTAGGGTTTTCTTGAGTCGTTTATGACATGCAAAAGACAATAAAAAACATTTACGTGCTATATTTGAATCAGGATTATTTGCACCGGCAGCACTTGATAGAAAAACAAAACAAAAACAAAGTTAAGTAAGCTCAGTTTTTTCTGGGAATAGGTATTTATCAGAATTAAGTGCCTATGGTTATCATCTTAATAACTGAAAGGATGTTGTAAAAAAATAAAATATTTTAATTAGTAAAAGTAGCAATTCCTAAAATAATTACAAATATTACCAGTTTGGAAGAAAAAAAAGAAAAAAAGAAAAAACTAGCCTAAAATGGAAATGGTTGATTTCACACAATTCATAGACCCAATGGCATTCACACTACAGATTTCACAATTGTCGTGCAGTTCAGAATTTTTGATCTGAAAAAGATCTGTATCAATTTTCTAGTTGCATTTTCAGTGGAGATATCGTGCATAGATCAAGAGACTAAATAGTTTGTGTCCTGATTTAATAAGCCCTTAATTCATGTTGATGCTTTTCCAGGTTTTTTTTACTTCAATATTTAGCACAACAAAGCTTTAGCTAACATTGTAAATGTTTTAAATGGCTTTTAAGTCCTCCTCAGTAACTACTCCTTATAATTCTTCCTGCACTTGATCTGAATTCTGATTTGGATTTCCTTGATCATTGCGTTGCGCTTAAAACCTTCAGGGACCAGTGTGGCAAGACCAATTCCGGTAACTGTTGACAGGATTCACTGTAAACAGGTAATGATCAAAGCGGAATATCTCACGGAGCAATTTAAAAGCATCAGTCTTGATCTTTCATTTGTTGGCTATTCTCTCAGGTCACACTGCCCCGGTCTTTTTTATTTTCACCATTCAAACAGAGATGTTTGGCTGTTTGGTTATTCGACTATTCCTGAATTTACCCAGCTCCAGACCATCCGTGCATTTTCAACTCAAGTATGTCTGGATGTTTCTGAGAGAGTGCTTTGTATGCACACTTCACAACATTCAGGACCAGTCCTACAAGCAATGCACCGTACGACTGTTTAAGTCCACATAGATACTTCAACACAAACATGCTGTTTCTTCCATGGAGCTTCAAAGAATGCATGCTCATAATAAAAATTAGCCTTTTGCCAGGCTGATTTAGCTTCTTTCAGTGTGTATTTCTGTAAGTGAAATGATTTAGGTGATGAGATGAACGCCTGGCATATGACCTTGCCGCAATATTTCTTCTGTGAATCGTATCCACCAAGGCAGTGCAATAGCACAAATAGCCAGGGACCAGTCTTAACTCAAATGGCTGCAATGAGGTGGCCAACACGGAAAAAAATGTCTTGTACATCAAAATAATGTGATGGAGAATTTTCATCATGGCAAATTTTTTACATTGAATAAAACGTGTTTGTTTTGCTTCCTATGCTTCCTAAATTAACCCTCCAAAAATGACCCTGAAATCAAATATCAGCTCTCTGAATCGGTTAACTGTCACATTCATGGAGAGTTGAACAACTTTGATTTTAAATCTGGGTTAAAAATATTTAAAACGTTGAAAATGATTTAAATCTTGTGTAGTTTGTCTTTATTACTCTTCATTAGTTTCAGTTATTTAATTTGTTGGGTGAATAAAGCTGTACAATGTAATTATACATTATTTAATTTTTACAATGTATACATGTAAACATAGCTGTGTCCAAAAATAAGCTTATCTCATCGAAAACAACTGGTCTTGACAGACTCAGTGAGGCTTAGGACGATACCATAAAACTGTTGAAGTAGATATTTGCCTCTAAATAGAGATTTGGCTGCTACCAAAACAAGGAAATACTACAAGCTGGACAAAGGGCAGTGATGGCGCATTGTAAATGTATTGACTGAATAGCTCAGTTGATCTGTACAGCCCCAGACTTCACAATTACTTGGTCTATACTCGTGAAAGAGAACCAAAAACAAAAACTTGATATGCACCTCATTTAACTGACGGCATTGGACCTGCATAGACTAGTATGGGCTCATGTTCTGAAAAGTTGGACCATATCTCCAAGAAAAAACTACCAACCAGTCGCTGGAGACATTCAAATCGATCTTGTTTCTTCCTCCAGTGGACACATTGCTTCTAGACAGGGGGTCCTAGAGAGAACACAATCTTTTGTTGAAGTTTATTTTCTCTTGGACTTTTGGTCAACTGAACAAAATAATGGAGAAAAAAATTCCATGTTCTGGGTCAATGATCCGCAGAAGTAAATCAGAGGGTCTGTGTAGTGATTTCAAACAAACCTCACCTACACACTCGCTATATTATTCTCAAAACACGCACAATATCTAGTCATGTTACTTAGAAAAGCTTGCCCTTTTCGGTCTCCATTGGTTAACTCCTGGTGTACACTGAATACATGCTTACATTTTAAAAATTTTATTTAGCCTTTATTTCACAGAAATCACCAGTTCAGTTAAAAAGACCAACCAATGACCAAGTGAATTAATCTTCTACAAATCCCTTCCATTTCAAATGTACAGTAAGTGATTTGATGACAAAGATTAAGAATCCTGTTATAGCTGTTATCTATTTTTTTATTTACTGTATCTTGAACTATAAACAACAAAATCAGATACCATAGAATATAGACATGGGTGAATACATTTCAACATTAGGCATTGGGAAGAAAAGTATAACACTTATTTAAAATATACATATAT
>JAOVYW010001037.1:0-16786 GCA_025775045.1 Hiodon tergisus | reverse complement strand
CTAGACATTGCCATGATTGCAAAATTTTGCCGGGGAAACACTGTGATATATGCTCAAATTACTTTCAGAACTAGGAGTTCAGTAAGCTCTAACGGGGTGTTGCTGTTGATTGGAGCTAAAGCAAACAGTGGTGGCAGGGAAGGGTATGAGAGAAGGGGGAGGGCAGCCTCAGGAGGAACTGCAGTCCATTGAGGTATTAGTCATTCTTAGCACCAGTGCACCAGTGCATTACTGGAATCACCTGCCTCCTGATAATATGAAGGTCGTTTTGCATTTAAAAATCTCCCCTCAGCAAAAAAAAAAGGATGGGGCACGATGGCAATATGGTCGCAGAACCTCATTAATGGTAAATGGGCCATTTATTCAACCAGTCAATCCATAGCACTTTTCTTTTCAGGCACAGGTCTGGTAGGCAGCCATGATCCTGTGGGGCAGCTGTTTCAGGGATTCCAATGGCAATTTGGAATATTTACTTTAAGATCTTGGGCACAATGGTCATTAATTCTATTCAGAACAAACTTATGCAAATCATCAGAAAGTTTCTACCAAATAAACTGCTGCTGTGACCAGGGACAAACATAGACATAAGCATTCTTATGATTAAATGGTTTGACAGGAGTTCTCCCCAACGGTGCTTAATTGGACCAGTGGGCAAGTTCATTAAGATAAACAACAAGGAGGGTGTTGGTGGTTTTGTGCCCATGTTATTTTTTACTTTTGTTTATATTCAGAAGGATGATAAAGTGTTTCAAGCAGGTTCCCCTGATATTGCTGCTGTAAATAGCAATACCTATCCCAGGAGAGTAGTGTTTTTTGTGTTTATTTTATCTTTTTTCCCCTAGAGCCCTGTTAATCCATTACCAAGGCAATAATTAAGACACAGCCAACTCTGTTGGCTCCTTGACTGCCTGCAGATGGCCTAGATTTGTTAAAGGTGTCACACTAAAAACTTTGTAATCTCTACCACTTTCAGGAAAAGGGGAAATCAATGCTACCCCTATGACGTGCTATGAAACATTAAGTCCCCTGATTTCTTTCCTCTAGTCTGCTATTTTGTCAGGTTTTTCAGGTCAATACTGCTCTTGTTTTTGTCTCTGCATTTCATCTCCCTTGATAAAACATCTTGCTTTGGTAGGATACTTTGATAAAACAGTTGTCTTTTGTCTCCCTAGCACATTGTCAGTGGTGTTATGACAGCACTGAACTAATCCCTGTCTCGAGGAAGCTGTCAATTTGACCATGGCCCCCTGCCAGTTATTTCCATGTTTCATTTCACGAGTTTTGCTTCCCCCAAATCCCTCCCACATCCTTCGTCATTTCCATGCCAACCCTTGTTTGAGCTTGAATACAGCATGTGCAAAGAAAATATCATGGCCACCACATTTAATATTATTGTCTTACCAATGCTAAATCACAAGAATGAATTTGTTTGTTGTTCATTCATGCCCATTTTAATCTATTCAACTTAATAAATATACATCATGATTTTAACAAAAGCCTATGTTGCTAATGTTGCCGTTTTGACAGTTGCTTTGTGCTTGTCTTGTGAACAATTAATGGATGTGGACTTAAAACTGCTGCTTTATCATAGCACATTATACATGTGAACAAAGGAGCTATTGTATAAATTGGTAGTGCTGAAAATAAAAAAATATTTTTAAATTGTTATCAACTGCAGATTTTAAGTTAAAATGTTGTGGAAAAGAGTGACATTTAATAAATGGAATAATTTACTGAGAAAGTGATTAGCCATTGATGCAAGTATCAAAAGGGAATAGACAAGATTATAAATACTAATACAAATAATAGGCACAAATTTAAAGAAAAATGTTTGTAGTAAGATTTTTTATTATGTAATTTGGTTTTGGGATGTGTGTTTATCTCTTTTGAATAAATTGAAATAACAAAGCTAAATCAGTATTTTATTTATGGGATTCATTTCATATTTGTGGAACGTCTCTTAATTTTCAGTGTTACTTTCAAACCTTTTTCATTGGTATTATATACCAATGCCAAATGTGCAGTTCAAAATTAATAAAACTGCCTCATTTTCATGACCACTGTAGATTAACATCAGAGTAACTGTACTGTGTTGTCCAGATGCCCATTGCATCCCTCAGGCTGTGGCAGGGGGAAAAGAACATGAACATGAACTAAATGAATGTAGTAAAATACAGCAGACAATAGTTAAACATGATCTTCCTCATTTAAGACAGTATGAGAGAGAAACATTAATTGTGAAAGAATACTCCACCAAGGCTGGATTCCTGTGCTATGGTTGCAGCAGGGCTCTTTCTAATTCGCAGTTAGTTGTAGAATTGTTTCATATGGAAATGAATTGTGGTCTGGATCTCCCACTAATGAGTTTAGTATCTCAGATCTGTTACAGACATGGCCAAAATTGTTGTTAATCCGCCACAAAAAACTAAGAATGCCAACTTCCTCAGAAATAACATGAAACTAACAAAAGTAATTTGGCAACCACCATTGTTTATTCCAGATTTAATAGAAATCAGACTTTGCTTTTGATTTTGTTTTTCAACATAATATTGTAAATAAAACAAATGAAACAAAAATGATGGGACCCTCAACCTAATATTTTGTTGCACTACCTGTTGAGGTATTCACTGCAATCAAATGTTTTCTGTAGCTCTCAATGAGACTTCTGCACTGGTTAACAGGTATTTTGGCCCACTCTTCCTGAGCAAACTGCTCCAGCTGTATCAGGTTTGATGGGACCATCTCCAGACTGCAAGTTTCAGCACTTCCCATAGATGTTAGATAGGATTCAGATCAGGACTCATAGAATGCTACTTCAGAACAGTCCAATGTTTTGTTCTTATCCATTCTTGGGTGCTTTTAGCTCTGTGTTTTGGGACATTATCCTATTGGAGGACCCATGACCTGTGACTGAGACAGAGCTTTCTGACACTGGGCAGTACATTTCACTCCAGAATGCCTTGATAGTCTTGAGATTTCATTATGCCCTGCACAGATTCAAGGCACCCTGTGTCAGGCGCAGCAAAGCAGACCCAAAACATAGCCGAGCCTCCTCCATGTTTCACTGTAGGTATGGTGTTCTTTTCTTTGAAAGCTTCATGTTTTCGTCTGAGAACATAGAGCTGATGTGACTTGCCAAAAAACTCAATTTTTGACTCATCTGTCCAAAGTACATTCTCCCAGAAGGATTGTGGGTTGTCAATATTCATTTTAGCAAATTCCAGTCTGGCTTTTTAATCTTTTTCTTTCAAAAGTTGAGTCCTCCTGGGTCTTCTTCCATGGAGGCCAAGTTCACTCAAAATGCGACAGATGGTGCGATCAGAAACTGATGTACCTTCACCTTGGAGTTCAGCTTGTATCTCTTTGGAAGTTATCCTTGGCTTTTTCTGCCGTTCGCACTATCCTTCGGTTCACACTGTGGTCGATTTTCCTCTTGTGGTTGCGTCCAAGGAGGTTGGCTACAGTTGTAGACTTCTTAATAATATTTCCAGCTGTTGTCACAGGAACATAAGCTGCTTGGAGATGGTCTTGTAGCCTTTACCTTTACCATGCTTGTCTATTATTTTATTTCTGATCTCCTCAGACAACTCTCTACTTTGCTTTCTCTGGTCCATGTTCAGTGTGGTGCAAACAATGATACTAAATGGCACAGTCACACTACAAATGTGTCCAGGCCATTTTAGAATATCTTTGTAGCAAAAATTCATCTCTTTTCACATCTTCTTTGCTTTATTCTGTGACATACCAAAGGAATGCAAGTATACATGATGCAATAGCTTTTAATTTAATCACTTTTCGGAAGGAATGAAGCATTATTTCAATGAGCTGTAAGGGCACCAACAAATTTGGCCACGTCTGTGTGTGTTTTCCCTCTTACGGCCTACTTTCTGCCAAATAGGTTCGGATCCGGTCATTTTTTATTTTTTTTTGTAGTTTATGCTTTTGATTTTAAGAATGTATAACTTAACTATTTTGCATTGATTCATCATATTTTTAGTTTTAGATGATTTCCTTTTTGTGTGGATTCACTTGTCTTCATTAATCAAACACAAATTTTTGTAGTAATTTATATTGTGTAGTTATAGATGCTATGAATTCCCAGGGTATTAAGCTGACTGCTCAGTTAATGATTACAAAATTGTATGGTGTCTTTGTTAGGTAATATGTAGTTGCTTTGTTGTTGTTGTTGCTTTGTTTTGTATCTACTTCAAGACAAAAACCTTTCAATATCCCTGCAAGCAGCTGAGGCAAGGGCTGATGAAGTAAAGTCAGTCTTCCTCTAAATTATTTATATTACCATTCAATAGTAGCAATATGTAAGCACCCTCCTGCTCTACAAAAACCTTAACAGGTAACAAGTTCTCAAGTAAAGACAAACTCAAATGGTTCTTATTACATTAGTTGTTTTTGTTAAAATGCAGACTTACTGATAGGGCCACGATATAATTGTTTCGCTTTGTCCTTTCCTAAGACTAAATCTTCAATTAGGCCTGAAGAAAGTACTCTTTATTTGTTTCACCTTGAATGCAACATTATACAGCTATGCAAGGTGTTCATATCTGAAATCTGTTTGTATTAGTGGATTGCCACAAACAGACTCCTTTGAAAACTAACTTTAATGCACCCTTGTTTCAATGTAATCCTTTTAAAAATATTTATATAGCTATTCCTCAGGTTGCTGATAACCTGCTTGGTTCTTGCCAAAAAATAATCACAGCCTCACATCCTCTTTGGGCTTGGCAAACCACTTCTGTTGAACTGAGAGATATGATTCATGTTAATAAATCAGATCAAATATAAATCAGATCAAATAAACAAAATATAGTACACTAGTACACAAGTCATGGATATAGCCAATGTTGTTATAATCACTTTCTTTTTTTTCAGAGCAGGAATAAACCCACGCGGACCTTGTCCCAGCTAGACACGGCTTTCGTGGCACAGCAAGGAGACTTAGTCAAAGTCCAAACTAAACATGATATTTAATGGTACATGTAAACAAGAACAATGAATCCCAACTGCAAAACCTTTGTGACAGGGTTATAAGGAAACAGAAACTAAGTTGAGAGGTGCAGGGCAAATGAAAACAAAAAATGAACAAAACAGTGCACATGAGTATGGAATGGAATGTTAATTGATTAATTAGAATATTGAAAAACGTGACGGAGTAACAGAAGAAGTGAAGCTGAACCGTGACAATATGAGCATTCACTTGGTATGTGGCAGAAATAACTCTAGTGGGACTTTGTTCATTGAGTCATTGAGACAGTTTCTGCAGGGCATATTCATAGGAGACTACACTGTTGTCAGGAAACCTGGAAAAACAAATCTGGTATGTTTTTGTAAGAATGTTAACTTTCATGCCATAGATGAATGTGCTTAGCCCTTTACATTTTCTGTCTTCCCAGAGCAATGTAGCCCTTTTAAAAATGTAGCTTAAGGACTCAGACAAGTTGGATTAAAGTGGAATCTACTGGTAGTGAATGGAAAAATGTTATCCCTTATGTAATTGAGGGACAACAGTTATAGTAGTAAAGCAGAGGATAACACACAGGTATTAGTATTAATAAATGTATAGGGTCATGCCTGGTTGCCTATAATCACAGCTAGCATGGCGGCAATGGCATCTAAGGTAATGTCAACATGGGACTCTGTGGGAAGTGGGAAGAAGACCTTTCATCAACTGAGTTGAATTAATTTCTTGAGGAAGATTGGTTTCATGTTTCTCCTGAAAAATTCCAGACACTGAAAGACTCTATTTCATGGTTCTGCAGGTCATACTGGCCGCACCTTTTGGTCCAACACCCTGTTTAGGGCATTACATTGACTAAGACTTAATTTGCACATTCAGTGCAACTTTGTATTTATACCCATACAGAGACCTTTTGCTTGAATGAACACTCAGATACACATGGTCCTTCAGAATGCTTTTCAAAAAGGGTTAAATGTCGGTAAAGATTGTATTCAGGGAAACTTTGTTTCATTGTTTCCAGAATGGTACGGTTGTCTGAAATAATCTTCATGTCATAACAAGTAACTTAATGACAAAATATTTTCAAAATATGGCACACCTGGAGATTTTACTTTTTTCTGTAGTTACTGTGACCTTTATCAAGAACACATCAAGACACGACTGTCACCATCCCAACACAAAAGTGTCGATCAACACTGTTCCGCAACAGCACATGTATAAGTCACACGGGCAAAGGTTAATTAATCTTAATAATGTAATCAAATTAATTGTACCACATCAGTGCCCAGCAGCGCAGGCAAAGCAACAGCGTCTCCAGGACACACTGCGTGTCAACTCTGTTGTGGGCACATGGGGTAATCGATGAAGGCAAGGTTTTTTGGCAGGGGCCTTGTATGAGGACTGGACAGTGAGGCTCTGATGACGGTCATACTGCAATCAGGCAGGCCCTTCATGGCAAATGTGCAACTGAGCACACCAGCCATATAATGTAAAACATTCTGTGTCTGGGCACAATTTTGGCTCTTCATTCTCACGCTAAGCATGCATACTTAGTCAAACCGTAGGCCTTAAGGTCCTGGCAATTGAGTAGCTTGATGGGGAGCAGAGCAGGCCAATGTTCAATCAATATCACTAATTAGTTTTTTATTTTATTTTCAGTACTAAACAAGCCAGACAACATATAGTTCAGAGAGAATTAGTTGACCCAAATGGAGACATGAAATTAGACTGGACAAGGCCTCGTACCAGCCTATTCTCTGTGCGTCAAAGACAGTCAACGTTAGTGTTAAAGGCTTTTCATAGTACAAGGAACTTTAGGAATTCTAGAAATAAAACCAAAACAAATTAATCGATTTATTTTTAATTAGTAAACTGGGTTCGTGCTAATATCCCTTTCCCTACTCTAATTTGAAAGTATGATTTGAAATGAATGTGTGTAAAATTCAATACTTAAATTGATTCATCTCACGACTACCTGCCATTTATTCAGTTCTACTCATTATGTAAGAGTATATTTTTTGTTTGTGGTGTTATTTCACAACTGCCTGAGATTTCGTCACCCTTGTGATTTGTGCGATTGGTGTTTACTGTCTATTTCTATTTCCAGCGAGTGAATATCATTCAGTCGACACACCGCCCAAAGGGTAAACCCATATCCTTGTCAATGACAAAAAGTTTGTGTCATCTAAAAGACTTAAAATAACTTCCAAGATAGTAAGAAGCTAACACTATAGACTGGAAATGGAAACTATGGGGAAAGTACAAAGTGCTAGAGAGGAGAAATAGGAGGAATGTTATTTTTGTCAACTTTAAGCTTCTTATTTGTCTTCAATGTTATTGCAATTGCAAGTTAGCCATGAAAAAATATACCAATGTATTTTGTCACTGATGTTAACTTAATTTACTAGAGCCCTGATATACAAAAATATTAGGCCTTATTCATCTTAAAATGTATATTTCGGTGTCCCTTTTCGAAGGATCAATCCTTACAGTTGATACAATTGTACTAAGCCCTTTATGGTAGCTGACTTACCCTTGAATCTCTTAACAGGAAACGGCATTGTTTCGGCATTACGGCACAGTCTGAGCTTACTGCATTGCATTATTCAGTATCTCAGCTAATGCATCATTAGAGCTTTATTGTTAATGCTTATCCGGTGTTTACTATAGATAGCAAGGTTAAGTAACTTGCTCAAAATTAAATCTTCAGTGGCACACCTGTAATTTGGCTCATTAACCTTCCAGTCACAAGTGCTTTGTGCTTTAACCACTACACCCCTTGCTGCCTGTGATAGACAGCTAAGGAAAACATGTACAGGGTATGCATTTGAGAGAGAAAGTAACTTCAAGGTATGCTGTGGATATAGAGTTTAGGTCAAGCCTTTTTAACTGGTTGTTAAAGGAGAAACTCATGCTTAATTACTGTAATCTTTTGGTTAAACACATGACATTCAGAAATAAATAAAATGTTGTAATAATCAAAGTACACAAGTGCACAATGCATTGCATTATTTAATTTATTCTAAACCAGAGTTCCTCTTCCTGTTCTTCAGTTTTCCCTTTTCCACCTTTTATCTACATCCCACAAGCCCCCACAACATATACTAAAAATAAACAAACACAATCAGACCTGGTTTGCATCACTTCTGCCATTGCTACGCTCCACTAACTGCTATTGTCCAAACTATACAAAACCAAAAACCTGTCTAAACAAAACCATAACATTAGCTTGGTGTATTTTTTCGCCCTTGTGCACATCTTACATAGAGCAGTTAAAATGACATCTATAGCTGACTCAGTTCCATCTTTTGTATTTGGTATTCAGGAAGAACCTTTAGCTTTTGATGTTGTAGTGAAAATACAACTGAGGAGTTGATTCTAAAAGGCCTTTTCCTGTCGCTACATTCTATAATGTACTAAAGTTAATTGAAGAAAATACATTTGATCAATTTCTAAATGTGTAGATAACGGCCTACAGGACTCGTATTTTGATGGAACTAAATTGCAATTGAAAATATGTTTTCAATACTAATTACCTACATATTTCTGGTATAAAAGACATATTAAAATCACCACCGTGGTAATATGTGAGATATAAAAGCAAAATTAGAATCTAACATATTGAAATAACAGGAAACACTAATGAAAATCGAAAGAAAACTGCATCAGGAAATGGAATAGTTGGACACTCAACAGGATATTTGCAAAAAACAACAATACAATGGCCACAGAAAGTGCCACAGAACTGAATCTACACCTCCGTGACCCAGTGTCAACTGAAACCATATGTCGTGACCTTCACAAAGCAGATATTTTTGGTAGGGTGCAAGAGTGATTTCATGAACAACAGGATGACGTCAAATACACTCTAAGACCTCCAAAGACCAGATATAAACATCATTTAACTTTTATGGGAAGTTCTGGAACATATATTTCTACCGCCTACATCTTTAAAAGAACTGGAGACTTTGCTTCTTGAATAATGAATAACCCCACTATTAACAGTGAAAAACTGTTATGAAGGCAAATGGCAGCAGATCATATTATTAGCTAATAAATATTCATTTAAATTATTTTGTCTATCCCCTATGGATTGCCATGCAAATTGATGCAGGTCCATAGTATGATTTTATGAATGTCATCTTAAAAATATCTTCTTGAATATGAATATCTTCTTTCCTGTTTCAAATTTCGATTTCAAATTAATAGCTTACTAGTAGTTTTATACGACAGATTTTCAAAATCTTTTCAGATCTTAAGTAAAATTTGAAAAAAAAGCTTGTTTGGTCTCAAAGATCAAGCAAAACATCATTATTGTCCTTATCACAGTTTAACTAGTTTCAGAGATATTTTCTTTTGTTAGTGTTTTCTTTGCACAGATGGACAGTATAGGGAAAAATTAAAAGGTCTGATATTATGTGCATCACTTGTGCGGAAACAGCTCTTTGCTCCTCAATGGTCCCTCAGCCCAGGCACGTCCAGCCGTGCCTGACATTAAAATCTACTTCTGCGGCCCATTCTTCTGTTGTAATATCATAATAGGAGGACAGCTGGCTGCTTCATCTCCTGTCGGCTCTCATTTTCAGCCACATCAATAAACTAAGCCATGGCCCAAATATTATAGTGGCCATAGTGCATACACAGCCGATCACCACCTCCCCAACTCCCTCCCGGCAAATAAAATACAAAACACATTCATATCACCTGAAGAGGAGCTCATATTAACAATTCACTGTTAACTAAGTAGAAATACATTACATGGCCAAAAGTATGTGGACACATGCTTGTCAAATATTTTATTGGAAAATCTGGGGCATAATTAATTGGTCCCCCCTTTTCTGCAACAACAGCCTCCAGCCTTCTGGGAAGGCTCTCCAATTGGAACATTGCTGTGAGGTCAGGCACTGATGTTGGCCGGTTAGCCCTGGCTCACAGTCGGCATTCCAATTCAAGATTTCACATCAATGGAACTAAGGGGGCCTAGTCCAAATCATGAAAAATGGTCCCAGACCATTATTCCTACCCCACCAAACTTTACAGTTCGCACTATGCATTCGCACAGGTAGTGTATTTCTGGCATCTGCCAAACCAAGATCCATTGGTCGGATGGTGACGTGTAATTCATCACGCCAGAGAACGTTTTTCCACTGCTGCAGAGTCCAATGGCGGCAAGCTTTACATCATTCCAGCCAACGCTTGGCATTGCACGTGGTGATCTTAGGCTTAGGTGTGGCAGCCTGGCAATGGAAAATTATTTAATGAAGCTGAAACAGTGTTGCAACCGAGGACACAAGGATATTTATGCAGTTCAGCACTTGGCAGTCCTGTTATGTGAGCTTGTGTGGCCTGACAGCTGCTCAGTTGCTCCTAGATGTTTCCACTTCACAATAAATGCACATACAGTTGACCAGGGCAGCTCTAGCAGGCCAGAAAACTGACTTTTTCTAAATGTGTCTTCCTATGACGAAGCAATGTTTAAAGTCACTGAGCTCTTCAGTACAGGCCAATGTTCTACTGCCAATGTTTGTCTATGGAGATTTCATGACTGAAATAGCCAAATTCACTCATTTGAAGGGGTGTCCACATACGTTTGGTCCACATACTCGTAGTCTATTTAAAATGCAAAATCTTTCATGAATTCTTGATTTTATTTTTCAATAAATTGAGATTGGTTAATTGAGTTATAATTTGGACAACAAAATCGTATGATAAATGAAGAACCTGCAGGTTATTCCCTGGGTAAATCTGTTCAGCAAGCTTTACCTTGAAGAAAATATAAGTGCATTACCAGCAGCCTTTACTAAACAAAACAGACACTTCATTCGTTCCTCCTTGCATAACTCTGAAGGTTAATTTTCATGTCTGTCTTCAAGAGCAGGATGAAATTAAGAACACAGAGGAAAAGACTGCTGGAATTACACCCCCCATCCACCTCCACCACAACCTTCAGTAATTTGTCTGAGAGCTATTGCTTTAGATTTAGATGTACATTCCTCAGTCTGCTGTCATCACCATGGAAACAGAAGTGAAGAAAAAAAGTGTGACAGTGTGGGGGAGCCAGCATCGACATTGTAGAAGATGGGGACCTGGGGCTCACATGTAGTAGAGGTTTTTTGATGTACCAAAACCTTCCACTTCAAGATACACATTGCGCAACATAATCAAAACTCTTCTAGCCAAGCAGTGGACAGGATTTAGCATGGATAAAATGTGAAAAAATTCTGTTATTTAAAGTTAGTGTTAAAAAACAAGTTAATAAGGAAAACTTACATTCCAAATGTTGAAGTCGACACTATTCTGCGGAAGGTTTTACACAAATTTATCACATACTGGCAACATACAGGGGGTGTTAAACTTCCAGTTGTTCATTCTCTTTTTCCTCTTTCCAAATACTATCACCCCTTTTGTTTTTAATGTAATTTTTTATTTCAATGATCAGCCATTCATCTTTCTCCAGTGTACATGATGTAGACTATGCAGGTTTGGTTTTTACACCCGCACATGTACTGAATGTTGAAGGACTGCTCTGTTGGAAAGATCGTATTATATCTATATATACACACACCCACAGAACTGTGCAAAACTCACATATACATATACATCTTAGAATGTAAATCAATTCTATAAAGTGAAGATGCTTTCAAAAATAACAAAAATAATTAAATTAAAAGTTTCTAAATATAAAAAAGACACTATATAAGGGCAGTAAACAGTACAAAACCTAAAAATAAAATCAATATGTGATTTTAGAAAAGCGCTATATGTGCTGTAAAACTAACACTGTCCATGCCTCAAAGCACACTATCCCTAAAGTGAAGTATGGTGGTGACAGCATCATGCAGTAGGGATTATTCTCATTAGCAGGGACTAGGCATCTTTTTAGTTTGAATGAAGAATGGATTGATTAAAATACATGGAAATACTAAAAGAGAAACTGCTTCAGTCTGGGGAGGGATTTCAACTTTCAGCAGGACAACATGGCTGAAGCACCATTGCTCAAGAACAAAAACGTCCTACAGAGGCTCAGTCAAAGTCCTGATTTAGATCCCATTGAGAATCTGTGGCACTATTTGAAAATTGCAGGCCAAAATCACCATGACACATAACTAGTACAACATATATCAGTTTATTATTTGTCATACTAATATTTCCCAACACAAAACAAATATTTTATTATTATTTTGAGATCAGTGACATTACGCCTGTAGTAGTTTTTAATTTCATACAAGGCACTATCATTGTATTAAAAGTAATGTATAGTGTAACACGAGTGTCCCTTTTCTCCATTTTGTGAGTAAATAAATAGAAAGAAATCCAAAGATATCGGAGAGACTGGTGAAAAAATAATCATAGTGCCAAAGTACAAAGCAACCACTTTGTGTGCTCACAACATATTCTGTGTGTGTGCTCGTAACTTGCAGTAAAATTCCATGTTCAGAGCCGTAGTAGGAGGGTTTGCACAGATGAGCACTGCTGGTCACTGAATTAATTCTGATTAGGCCGGCGGTAGCAGGGGTCAGCCGTGTATAACAATGAAATTAAAATGATGACGGAAACGGCCCTGAGAATTTCCAGAACAACTATTCAATTACACACCAATCACCCAATATCACACCCTTAATGCAGCTCATTTCCAGCTCTCTGTACTTCTATCAGGCAGCAGCTTGCTCAGTCGGCCTGAGGAGGGCCGGGCCCGACTATGCTCACACCCCTTGATTTTCTTCTAAGCCTGTCTTCTTTCTTCTGCCTTGGGAACACAAAGACCGCCTTGCATTTTAATGACATTTTGATTGCCAGTTTCAGTTGTTCTTTGTGTATGTGTGCATGTGTGTGTTATTAAATGTGAGTACAAATGGATCATTTTCATCTCCATTTAAAATCTCTCTGGAAACCCCAAAACTTTTGCATTGTTAAAAGGAATGCCTTGACAGAAGTTTTTTTGGTTTTTACTTCTTGGGCAAGTCCTTGTGATTATGCCTATTTTAACATTTAGCAGAAGTCGGTATTTTCAAGCATAACCACCAAACCATTAAAAATGATCAATCAGATTTCCATTTCTGTTTCATGTCATTGAGTTGAAAAATAATTTAACATACATACTTTGTCTTTTGGCCTCAAACGTCAGTCTTAAACATTTTTTCTAATCTGACAAGGGCCCAATTTTGTGTTCTGTCAGTTCAGCATGTGTTGATTGAATGTGACTTTACAGGTCCAATATTTACTTTATTCCTGATTCAGAGTGTGCCATTTAGCCATAAAAGTGTACAGTGGGATCACTTTACTGATCGCAGTTTTTGATTTTATTTTTCAGTGGCAGGGATACAGATCATAGATACATAAATACTAGATTGTTTTTGATAGATTGACTCCTTCAGTACAGATGTCCCAATATGTCCTGATTACCTTGACATTATCTACAAAATAGTAAACAAATACCCTCCTTAACAGATATATTGGAGCACGAACCCCCCCAACCCCCCAGAACCTATAAACATTATAAAACCGACCTAAACCTATTTCATGTATAATTAAAAAAACAAAAATGTTTACATGCATTTAATGCTTATAATAAAACATGGACTTGAATTTGTGGTTGTGTAAGGTAAATTCTTAGCCGAATCGTTGGGAGAGCAAGTTGGATATCTCCAACTTGGATATATTTGTTTTGGTAGCTGAACAGCTAACCAAATCATTGCTAAATAGTTTACATTAGTAAGATAATTCAGACTTAACGTTAAATTATATCTCATGGTATAACGACTATCTAGTTGTTATACCGTAGCATGTTAACATAATGTTACATCAAATTATATTTCTCAATATATTTTCGTGACATGAGAGGAAGCTAATTATGTATTTTGAACCACAGGTGGTGAATGTTCTAATCCAACCTTTCTCTGTGATTTCATTTAAAACTTGTTTTGTCATATTTGTCAGAAGTGTGCAGTGGGATTTTTTATTTTGTTGGAATGTTCATAATCTTGGTAGCTAAGATAATAACGCCCCAAATTGCATTGACCACTCATTATGTCATTTGACATATTTGGTAGTATGGTTGTTTTAATGTAAAATTAAAGGAATTTTAGAAAACAAGGGGGTTAGTACTTACAAATCCATTCTTCTGCAAAGGTGATTTGTTTCTGCCATTAATCAATGAACGATGAATAATTTGTCATAGAATTGTTTTATATATGACTGTAAACTATTTGTGCAGAGATGATGTAGACACCTTAGTTTTACCAAGTGGTTTTAATGTGCATGCGCTGTTAGTGGCTCAGTCACCAATATCACCTGCTTCCTCTAAATCTTTTTAAACTTGTTTGACCCTGCCCTGATAGGGTTAAGGAAGTACAAGCAGGGCAGGCTGCGGTCACTCGTTCACAAAAGCAGCAGCTTTGTGTACACTCGCTTGGAGGACCTGCATGGACCCCTACGGCTCTGTCACCTCCTTTGCAGGGGGGGCTTTCCAATTTCAATGAGACAAACAATTCCACAGCATGCCCACTTTTTTCAGTTGAATCAATTGCTCATAAATTCAGGGTTCAGCATTAATGGTGGCCCATTAGCCAGGGGCCAGCAACAAACTGGCTAGTCCAAATAGTCACTGGCCCGACTGAGCCAGAGCTTGTGAACACATGTTAATTAAATGTCCAATCTTTTCTGCTCCCAGTCCCAACTCTGTAGCTGACGTAGATAGAGTTGTGTTTAAGTCTTAGAAGGAGAATCATAGCAAGAGACTCAGTACAAATATTCTACCTCAATATAAAAAAGATGGCAGACCGAAATTATGTATACTAGGGATATGCTATCTTGGAATTTTCCGCTTGGTTATGTTTCACTTTTTCACAGTTCACTTAAAAAAAAAAAAAAAAAACCTACCTGGTAACATATGTAGGAAAACAGATATGAAAATATCATAGGACAACATATTATATATATATATATATATATATATATATATATGGACTGGAAAAAACACTGGATACTATCAGTAAATCTAAAAAACAAATTATTATTTCTTTTTTTGTAGCATGCAAGGCAGCAAATATGTTAAATTTTCCAAGGCTTTTTAATTAAACTGGTATGCTCTATACTCAAAGGAATTAACACATTCAGTATTACTTCCCTATTTCGAAGAGGAATCAAATACCAAAGGTAGTTAAATGCAATCGGAGCATTGTGATCGGAAGAAAAGTTATGACCCGAAGGTTAATGGTGACTGATATATTTGACTGCATTAAAAATACTCAATTATTAGTAATTATTTTTTTGCCATCACAAGTATGTTCGTCACTTTTTTATTGTGAATTTAAAATGCGCTTTCTTCTTAATTTTATTATCACATCAGATCAGCTACAGTTGCAGGAAAAGTAAAACAGCTTAATGGTTTTTCATGCACAGCAACTAAGTGGGATAGTGGGAAACCTGGGCCTACTGTTGTAGAGCTCAACAGGGTAGAGTTCTCATTATACTGTTGTTCTTGTTAATTTTTTTTCCTTCAGGTTCTTCAATGTTTTATGAGTCATTGAATAAGCAGAGGAACTGACTCTTTTGACAGCAAATGTATCAATTTCTTATAAGTTATGGGTATATAAAATATTTATAAATTTAGCCTGTCTGCTTGCTTGCATTGTCTTGTTTTACTATTTACTTACTAACGCTGAGGCTTGGTTTCTATGGTGACTAGTAAAGTAAATCATGTCAGCCTTTTTCTTCCCCACCCATTTTTGTGCTCTGTATTTGGAAATAGCCAGAGAAACATCAGAGAATACTGCCTGTTCAATTATCTCTTGATTAGATGTCAAAATAATATATGTTTAAAATATGTCAAAAATTGTGGTGAATCAATTTATTTTTAAACCATTAGCAACCATTATCTAACCCATCATTGCAACCTAGCTTGCATTACCAAGACTGAATTTTAAATAGCTCATATATCATATGAGAATTTTAGAGAACACGTTGAAAACCACTGTTGTACGGTATGATTCTGTTTCAGGGCAAGTTGAGACTTTGCTGGACATTAGGTTTGTTATTACTCGATGGCCCTTGGGTGTTTTGAAGAAACATTTCATGCCGGATGGATTCAAATGGATGAAACATTATTTTTCATCAGTCTTCACTCAGTGTAAACTGCAATTAAGCATCTGGTTTCTTGGTAAAGTATACCAGATATATAAATTAAAAGTATGGGATGACAACAAGATTAATAGCAATTTTCCTGAATATTTGTTTCATATGTGGAGTTAAAGACCAGCAGAAAAAAAGGAACGCATGCATCGCAAAGGCGTAACACAAATTAAGGAAATCAGCCAGGAAATATAGAGGGCCATATTAGAAATCAGCTGGCCTCTCTCTCTCTCTCTCTCTCTCTCTCTCTCTCTCTCTCTCTCTGCAGTAATACATCAATCGATTGCCTTGTTGTCATGTCCCATGATGCCGATTTTCTTGAGACGACTTGATGGAAGGTCTCCAATGCCCAACAAAGTCGCAGCAAGCCCCAGTTCTCTTTAATATGGGAGATCTCATTTCTGAGGCTGCAACCCTGCTGGGCATATTCAAAACATTGTATTTTATGTATGTAAAAACATAATATCATCTAATTTAAGTTGAGGCTCTGCTTATATATATATATATATATATATATATATATACATACAGTGTATACAGCGGGTGAAATAAGAATTGAACACGTCACCATTTTTCTCAGTAAATATATTTCCAAAGGTGCTATTGGCATGGAATTTTCACCAGATGTTGGTAACAACCCAAGTAATCCATACATACAAAGAAACCAAAACAAATGAGCTCAGC
>JAOVYW010001036.1:0-16786 GCA_025775045.1 Hiodon tergisus | reverse complement strand
CCCCCCCCCCCCCCCCCCCCGTTTGTAGTGATAAACATCGAAAAACATAAAGAGAAACCGGCCACTCACACAAACCCCAAACTTTTCTGGGACGGGGGAAAGAAATAAGCAGAATGAGAGAATTAAACCTTTAGCCGTTCACCTAATCAAAGTTCCCATCCTCATTATTTAAATTATTTCCTGATCCCAAGGTGCATGCTAGTGCCTTGATCTGAAAGAAAAAGATATGGTTGTCAAGAGGTTTTGCTTCAATTTTAATAATGCTTCCTAAAAATAATATTGTCCTCAGTCTTTATTCATAGGCTCATTAAAATGCCCTATGAGGATCAAAAGACATACACTGTCAGATTAAAGGCTAACTTAAACATTTGACTATGCATGAAGGGGCACAAAGCGGGACAGTCTTGGGATGCCAGTCTATTGCAGGGCACTGCATGAACACCCTCACCAACACCGAGAGCAATTAAGAGTTACCAGTCAACCTCAACCTTTTTTGGGTGGAAACCGGCAACCTAAACCCATTAGTTGAGTTAAGCTTAATATTAAAAGAAGAAGAATATAAGATGATTAAAAAATGTTTTATGTTGAGTTTTTTTGGCAGGACCAAAAATGAGCTAGTCCCAGAAACTACATAGTTAATTCATTATTAATCCTATGATGTAGCACTGAACACACAGGCCTAAATGTCAGAAAGATCTGTACTGGCTGGATCTTTTATTTGTTTTGCTTTTGTTAAACGATTTCCTTCGAATATTAGTGGTGACATTTGTAACTTAGCTTTCGATAAATTTCAGACCTCATCATATACATTTGTTTTTGTCTTCAAGCAGGATTAGGATTATGTTGTAGTAGTGAGTTATTCCCCTTCCCATTGAATTTTTACCAGCCTCTGTAAGACAGGATAGGTTTAGATTGCAATGAAAAATATTGAGTGCTAATGAAGAAATTTTCCCCAAAATGTTCATTACTCCGAAAATCTTTGGAGTACCGGTCGAGAAACTGCAAAGCCTTCTGCTGAAACGTTAGCCCCTCTCTAGTCAACTGATGAAGGGAGTATACAAAATGACACCGTTTTGTCTTAGAAGAGAGAAAAGGTCAGGAAATGGTTTGTCCCGTGCGGCTGGAGACGAGGTGCCCACCGCATGGTTTTTGGAAGGACAACAGAGAGAGGCAGGTTGCCAGGGGAAAGCTAATGAGAGAAGGAGCCAGACAACAGCTGAGAGGAATGATGGCTGTGGGGTGAGAACTTGGGAGGGATTCTTTTTTTCCTTCAATCACCTGAGATCTACGGAATACCAATGTGAAAGGAATGAGACCGGGGTACCAATGACCCAAATGCAAGAATTGATCCCAGTAGTTCATTTTCTCTTTTCTTTCTCCGATAATCTTCTGAATTTACCTCAGTTATCCTGGAGACTGAAAGGCATGCATCATGTGTACACACCGAAGGTATAAAAAGTCATAGTTTGTGCAGAGTTCATGTATGGTTTTTGAATTTTTTCTCCTCAAATCTCTGTTACAGTGTGACAGATTAAGAACAAATGCCGTTTTCATTGCTTGATCCAAATTGTTTTGGATTTTAAAAGTCACTCACCCTGCCAAATTGATTCTGCTTTCTTGTCAGTGTCTCTTAAATGTTTTCTGTGGTTTTAACTTGCCCTTCACCCTTCGGCTGGGTGCAGTGTCTTTATATTATCATGAGACTTTGACGTGAAGGATTAAATGAAATACAATTATATATATATATATATATATATATGTGTGTGTGTGTGTGTGTGTGTGTGTGTGTGCATTAGTTATTTGGGTGGGTATCATAATCATAATCTAATCACCTCCGTACAGTATAAAAGCCATGTGTATGTGTACTCTTTTTAAAACCCATAACTTACGAGCATGTTAGAGCAAAGCGTGCAGGGCTAATTTGCTCAGACTGACATAAATTATACAATATCAATGATCCCCTGCTGGGTGAAAAAAGTGTTGGAAATAGGCTTTATTTCAAGCCACCCAGGTTTAATTTGTTTTTGTTTTGTTTTTTAGAATCGTATAATTAGAATTTACAGGGAGAGTATTACACCGTAGCCAAAAAGCCCAGAACATATATAATATCATGCCTGAACAGTCAAAAGGAAATGGATGGAAAATCAAGTTCAAATTCAGCTCCTTTAGCTTTACTACCAGAGAGAGCTCCACTGAGCAGATGCTGCCACCTCCAGCTGTCCAAACCACCGCCTTACCCTTGCTCATGTGCTGCACTCGAATCCAAACCTGCGCTGTCCAACCCCCGCACTTCTTTAATGTATGTAAGACCGTCAGGAAACGAGCATCAGCAATAACAGTAATGGATATAGAATAATAAACAATTTCAATGGACAAGTTAGGGATTGTGTCTTTTGAAATTATGTTAGCTTACGTTTTTTACGGAGAGGGGGTGGGGGTGTCATTTGTGTACATCCGATAGAATGCACCCACATACGGAATCACACGTATCTACAATTGGTCCAGTTTACCGAGCAGTTCAGTCAGAGGTTCGAATGCGAGCTCACAAAACGTACAGAGGAAGAGATATACGGAAAACGGGGCACGAGGGCGCGATAACCATCTGTTTTAAGACCGCTTCAAAGGGTGCAAGCTGACCTGTGGGTTGGAAGCTGACCTGTTAAAGTTCTTTGTTTTGTGCTTGACACGGACAGCTTCTTTCTTTTTCTTCATTCTGCCGACGTCCTATCACCAGCCTAAGAGATTGTGAAGTGTCTGGTTGCCTGTGGCATTTTTTTTTGCCGCGCTGCCCCTTCTTCTGTGACCTGTTTCCGCCTCTTGGTCTCCTTCCAGTGCCCTTTCATCCTGCTTATCTCCAGCGAACATCTGCCTCGGCGGCAGCCTGCGCTGGAGTGGCCGTCCCTCGGCTCCTCTCACCTACCATCCGGCTCCAATTCAGTGGCCCTCGCCGGACGAGCCAATCTGTTGTGCTTTCCACGCTGCCGCGCTGATCCGCGTTTAGTTTCGTCCCATTGGGTCCCACTGAATCCACTCGACAGCTGGAAGGTGCTCCTGTACCTCCAGTTTTATCTCAGCTTAACATCTGATCAAACTGATCAAAGAGACCGTGTGTCTCTCATTCAGTTGCATCCACAGTTATTTCAAAGTGCTATAGATTTTTTTAAACGCCGTCTTGCTTTTCTGGTTTTAGTTTCTCAAATAATGGCCATTTAATTGGATTAGATCTTGGCTCATTGATTTTTATGATTATTATTATCACTTACTTTTATTTCTCCTGTCCTGTCCAAAGTTACCAACCAAATATTCAACACTGTTAAAGGGTAGCAGGAGTGGTACTGGCTACTGTATAAAAAAAACCGGAATACAATGTGTGACAGTATGATACTCTCTTGTGTGTAAATGTAAATTACCTTAAATTTAACAGTAAATCGCCTTTTAAAATCCAAATTTTGTTCTAAAATGTTAGTGAAGTTTACAGTAAAATCACAGCTAATAGTCATCTGAAAGAGTAAGTCACTGTCCTGTAGTACCATTTTTTGAACTGTCTATTACTGGCAACCCAGTTTCAACCGTTTTTTTAAAACTGTAAAATCAGCGTCTAATTATTATCATTTTTTTGCCCAAATTTGGAATTGTGCTAATGAATCTCGGCTCTCAGCCACAAATCTAGCATGACTAGTCTTCTCCTGTTTTAGTCACCTTCGAGCCCCGTCGCTTCTCTCCTCTGCCGGCTGCATGGTCACAATATCAAAAGAGACAAGCAATTAGCAGCTACCTGCTCAGAGGTTGTTTGTAGTTTTATCTTTAAAGGTGCAGTCATAGCGTTTAACTAGGGCTATTTTAATTATATTAAGCATTTTCAGTTCAGACATTTTTGGAATTGGTGTAGAGTAACTACTTTGCATCAATTTCAAAAACGTAAAAAAAAAATGTCTCTAGGTAAATACATAAACCCTCTGAGAGCTCAATGGGGGACTCTCACTTTTTCAAGAGTCTGCAGTCTTTGAGAGGGTGGTTGTTGAGAATAAACGAACTTCTCTGACATCAAACGTTAAACTAACGGCACACAGCTGAAGCCACACATCTGCAACACCAGACCGCCCACCGAGCCCGGGAGTATGACAGGAAGGAGACATCCTTATGCAGACAGGGAGCGCATTCATATTTAAATTACAGAGCATTTAGCTTACTTTAAAATATTGAATGACTATGAACATGTAGTTGCCATGGTAGCTTTTGTTGCCAGACCAAAGGAACGGAGACAATGGAGAAAACTGTGAGGGCAAGAGCGATAGTTGGCAAGTGCATTCCGATGCTGTTGTATTCTAACGAGAAGCGTATTGTTGCCTCACCGCTTTTGGGTCCGAATACGCCAGTGTTCTGCGAAAGCACACACTCCCAGTGACCGTTTTATTTCTCGCCCTGTCTCATGCCAAGGTGCTGGCGGCTGGTCTCCCCTGGACAGTGACCATTACCAGTGGTTGCAGGTTGACCTGAGCAGCAGGAAGCAGGTGACTGCCATAGCAACGCAAGGGCGCTACAGCAGCTCGGACTGGACGACGCGGTACAGGCTCCTCTACAGTGACACAGGAAGAAACTGGAAGCCATATCATCAAGATGGAAATATCTGGGTGAGTCGAAATTTGACTGCCTCATTGGCATTAAAGCGGAATTTAACTCATTCCTCATACATAATTATTATTAATGCTGACAACGTGAAGTTTTTGTCATAAAGATATCAGAAAGAAATCTTCTTCCCACAATGTGTGTTCTGTGCCTGGCTGTGCTAATTACAAACAATTCCACCATTTGCGTTCCAGCAATGCACTGATAATGTACAGATTGCAAGTATAGACTAATAAAATACTTCTGCATTTCCTGCTGTGCATTAACATTGCAAAAAGGCCCAAGATAACTCCTGATGAACTTGGGTAGCTGATATTTATATCTTAAATAGCCTAAATGTTTAGTCCTAAGCCTTTGTCAGAACTCAAAAGTAAATGCGACTACGCGACGTGTGGATGGATATTCATAAAATTGCATTGAGGTAAGACATTTTTTGTCTTGCCTTTGCCTTCGGGCCCCCCCACCCCCTCTTTTGTATGGACCAGGTGCGTTCCCTGTTTTATTCTGGTGGTTGATTGTGCTCAGCCAGTGTAAAAACTACAGCAGCTCTTGCTTTTGCTTTCTAGGCAGGGCAAACCTACAGCCACAATACCAGGGTATAACATTGGTTATGTTTACAGCGGCACCATACGTTCAAAGTAGCTACTATCACTTCTGTGAGTTGGATGTTCTTTAAGGCGTATGATTCAATTATTCTTTCATAAAGCTTTTTTACAAGGTCATGCAAATCAGAAGTTGCGAGGAATTCGGATTCCAGCAGGGTCTGGTAATTAAGTGCCTCGAGTTGCTGGGGCTATTTCACAGAATGAACTGTAGTTCACGCTGTTGAATTGGAGCAGGACCACCACATGTCTTATCCTCCACGTGCTCACAGTCCTAGGGCATGATTGGTCTCCCGCTGAATCGTCATTGAGTACTTGGGCAGCTCTTTGTCCTTCAGACAGGAGCCATGCTTCACCTCATAAGTCCCTTCTTGTCAATACAGACAGCTTATTTAATGATTTATGCCGATATGCATAACACAATACATTTCTGTTAAAAATTCTGATGCTAAAATTACTGCTTTCAAAATTAAAATAAAGTATGTTCTAGCTTTGTACACAGTGTCGGGGGGATTTTGGCCCATTCTTCTTGGCAGATTTGCTCCAGGTTGTTCGGATGAAAAATTTCCTCCCAAGCATCAGAATTTTTTAACAGACTAAAGCAGGTTCTATTGCAGCATTTCCCTGTAATTTTTCTCCATCCATCAATTCTAACAGGATGGCCTGCCCCTGCTGATGAGAAGCATCCCCATCGCATGATGCTGCCACCACTATACGTGCAGGGATGTTGTGTCTGGAGGCATGGGCAGTGTTTGTGCCACACAGAGCTTTTTGATCAAAATTTGAAGTGCTATCTTGGTCTTGTCTGACCACAAAGCCCTATCGCACATGGCAGCTGGGTCACTGTCATGCTTTTCTGGCAAACTCTTTCAGATGGCACGTTTTGAGTAACGGCTTCTCTCTTGCCACCCTGCCATAAAAGGCCTGTGTTACGTAGAGCTCTTGATGAGGTTGACTGGTGCATAATTACTCATTCCCAGCCACTGAACTCTGTAGGTCCTTCAAAGTGATTGCTGGCCTCTCTGGGTTCTCTTACAAGTTTCTTTCTTGTTTGAGCACTGAGTTCTGAGGGACAGCCTGTTCTTGGCAGTGACTGGGTGGCGCAATGCGGCTTAAATTCCCTGACTATTGATCCAACTGCGCTCACTGGGATATCCAAACACTTTATTATTATTTTGAACCCTTATCCTAATATGCGTTTGTGTTACTTTAGCTCTCTAACACCTGTAGAATGCTCTGTGATCTTTATGTTCCTTCAGATTCATAGCCAGACAACTGGCCCTTCAACTGTTGGGTTTTTATCCAGAAAATGTGACTACTGTGCAACTAAATGTGCAACTAAAATGGTTCAAAAGGTGGAGGCCAATGGTAAGATAATTGTGTTCCTCACTAGGACAATCTCTTTCATCTGTGTAAACTGGGAACTTCCACTGCACGGGGGTTGAATACTTGAATGCAAGGAACATATTTCTGTTTTTTATTTGTCATACAAATATTTCCTAATATTATTATATACGTATAGAGGAAATATTTGAATGACAGATAAAAAACAGAAACATGTTGCTTGCATTCATAAATATAATGCTTTGTAAGTAACAGGTAAGTATTACAAAGCATTATATTTATATTAGGGCTGGGAATTGATTTAAAAACGTTTGCTAATTAATCACTCAATTTGTTGCAATTAATCACACTTTTTGAATGTGCTGAAATTTGGCCCAAAATAAACAATTTTCTTGATTTCTCCATTTGCCTCCTGCTCACGAACTCTAACAGAGTAGGCTGCTGCTGTCTTGCATTGCTAGCCCTCTCACTACTGCTGCCGGCGTCAACTCTGTGTTTTGCCTGTAAATGGTACTTCGGACTAGACGTACTTCGGTGATGCACAAATTCACCCTTACAGTAGCTGCAAATAACTTTATAACTTTATAACTTTAATGAATATATTTTATCTACAGTCCCATCTGTTAAAGTTTTGTAATAAAACTGGCTGTTTAAAAGCTCTTAAGCAGCTTTCTCCATCATTCAAGCTTACTTAATCAGCTGTTGTATTTTAACTATGGATGGTTCTAAGACTAAAAAAAATGCGTTATTGCGACAGAAAAATTCACAGCGTTAAGCATTTGAAATAGATCGCAGGCGTTAACGTGTTAATTTTGACACCCCTAATTTATATACATAGTGCACTGGGGCACAGTCGTGCTGGAACAGAAAAGGGCCTTCCCTAAACTGTTTCCACAATGTTGGAAGCATAGATGTTAATTCCTCAGTTTACCAAGAAGTTTTGGAAGATTCTATGCTTCCAACTTTGTGGAAACAGTTTAGGGAATGCTCTTTTCCTCACAAAGGCTCTTCTGGAATAATGGGCAAAAATTCCAACAGATACAGCCCAAAATCTTGTAGAAAGCCTTCCCAGAAAAGTGGAAGCTGTTATAGCTGCAAAGGGGGGACCAACTCGATATTAATGCCTATGGATTTAGAATGGGATATCATAAAAGCTCCTGTAGGTGTAATGTGTCCCAATACTTTTGTCCATACAGTGTATGTTTACAGAATTGTCTAAAGTGCATTTTCTCTTTTTTCTTGGTCTAAAAAGATTTTTTAAATACGAAATTATATAAACATGGAACTTGAACAGGTGCATCAGATGACAAAGGAAAAGAGAGGGAGTTGACCAGGGGACATACAGAAATGATCAAGCACAAAAAGTTAATGCCGGAAGATGGTTTCAAAATTAAAATTAAATTAAAATAAAACTATGTGTGGGCCTTTTCTCATGCTGATTGAAATCAAGTTCTTGTAATAACTATTAAAAGGCTTTTGAATTAGATGTATTATCCATTTGTATAATAAAAAGACCAAATAACGAACCCACCCCTTTGTTTTGATGGGTAAACAAATGTAACAGGCATCATCAAATTAATTCATAAAGCAACCCCTAAACATACCCCTTGGCATACCACATTATGGGTAATAATCTCTAACAAATAGGATGTATCATGTATCATGTATCAAGGCAGAACACACATGCAGCAAGTTCAGGGACATATTTTCAGTTTTTCCTTAAGTAATGCACAGATCTTTGTGACAGCTTCTTTGTTTAACATGCTACATCAAAATTTAATTTGATTGATTGAGAAGTGATTTCTAATTTAAAAATTGAAATTATAGAGCAAATGCTACAGATTTAGGATGAACAGAGGTTAGCTAACAATTAGTTAATTTGAATGTACAATGTGCCGTAAGTTCAATGGCAAATGTTTAGAATTGTACGTGGTCCCAATTAAATAAATACAACAATTAGCCTAAAATAAGGTATCTGTGCATAGGGCAGGGGTGAATGGTGCATTTGGCACCATTCTCTGCAGGGTAATAATGACTACAAATGCATCATCCAGCATATCAAGCTAGGAAAGAGCTGAACTGCGGATGATAACTTCACATAAATCCATTATAACTATTTGAATGTAAGACTTTATTATGAAGAAAGCTGGAAGGTCTCATAGAATTTTTTCCTTCATTGAAAGAAAATGCATCTATATCCTTTCTGAACGATACCTCAATGGATATGACCTACAATGACAATGTGCCAAGGAAAAAAACACCAAGCACAGAAAGTTGAACACATTCAATTCCGTCTGAATGCTATTTTTAAATAGGACTTAGACGGTCTGACCCTAGAATATTAGTCTGCAATTCTCCCACAAGATATGATAAATTAAGGGTTGTACTGATGACCTGGCAAATAAATTGCATTCAGATTATTACACACACACGCACACAGCCTCTGCTTATTGCAAAACCATTGCTGCCTTGCTTAATGTGTTGGTTGACTTTTCCCAGTTCTGTTTCCAGCCATGTAGAATTGTTCTTCTAAAATTCAGTTTACTATGATATTCAGTCCTTTGTGGTTCCTAAAGTTCGCAGCTATGTGGGATAATAGACATGACCATATTTGAAATGCACCCCTGTTATATTTATGGAGTTAGAAATATGTTTCTATATATGGAGAAATCCTTCACTAGAGCAATATAAATGCACATGGATTGTACATGGTACTTGTTATATTCCACCTCATCAGGACTGACAGAGGGATACAGAGGGAGGCAGACACACAAGAGAACAGCACAAACAGCACCCTGGAGTGCTACAAAGGGAATAGGACGTATCAGTATTTTATGACCATTTCTGGGTTTTTGTTTATTTTATCGATTGGTTCATTTTATTGTTACATATAAGTTACCTTTTAGTAGTTTTTAACGTGGCCTTGCGTGTTTTAAACCAGTTTTTATGTCTGGAGTGTCAGCCTGCTTCATGACAACACTTATGGTATTTACTTGAAATCAATGAAGTAAATTATAACTTAAAAGTTTGAGATTAGAGAATGGTTTTTTTTTTACATAGTACCAAGAAACGTATCTGTCTACAGATGTCTTACAATGTCTAACACCCTGGGGGTTCTGGTCACAGAGAGATTCAAACCCTAATCGCCTGTGCCACTGGCAGTGAAGTTACCTTCACTGTAGATGGCCTGATATAGGCTTGCCTATTTCTAACACCTATGTAACAACCCTGGGGTTCAGGCCACAACGAGATTTGAATCATCCACTTTAAAGTCGCTTGCATTCAAATTTACAGATAGAAGTAAATAGATACTTAATAATTTGTTAAAATATTTAATACATTATTTTAATGGCTTATAAATTGTTGGAGTAGTAAACAGCTGGCATAAAGAGTAACACTAACATGGTTTACTTAAAAAGGCAGAATAGACTGCTAAGGTTGGGACCAAGTCAAAACTTCGACAGCCCGATAATTGCCTTTGATATAATTGTATTTAATTAATAGCGTTTTCTGTTATTTGCAAGTGTCTTATTTCATCTTATCATAAAAAGAAAATGCTAGTAAATACAATGATGTGAAGTCCAATTAGCGTCAATATTTTGATTTGGTCCTAGGAAGATATGTACACTGGACCATGGAGGTCTAAAAGACCTAAAAGTTCTAAAGGAGACAACTGAAAAGTTCAACACCGTTAGCGATCGCAACAATCACAGTGGATGTGGTAAAAAGGACTGTCCGCATTATAGTTTATTATACCTCATACCTGGATGTTCCCACAGCCTGCTTTCCCGGTACGCGTTGATGTATTTATGCTACATGAAACAGGTTTCGAGCGGTAAATCAAGGCCTTGGGTAAATGGAGCTCTGATGAAAACCCTGGAATTGAATCCTGTTTTCTGTGGGAATGGGGACCTATTGCCATCCCTAGTTCTGAAGGTTCTATGAAGGTTCTGTGAGCTAAATGAGTTATTGACAGAAATAAATCGGATGAATCATTAATGAGAAACTAGCTTAGGTACGTGTGATTGATGCTTGAGCCCAAGCAATAAGCCTTACTACAGACATCACTGAGATACCAACCAGCATTCCCCTGCTCCATAGTAAAAAACATTTATAAAACAATTGAAGTGAAAAATAAAGAGGAGAAATAAGTCTTTTGTGAACTGTGTTTATATTCACAGGGATAAAGGCTACATTTATCTAAAAATAATTTTATTCTAAAATAAGGCCACTTCGCTTCTATCTTAAAGTTCACAACCTAACATCAACAATACTTTCTAAAAGGCTTTCTGCCCTGTGACAAGCACTGAGTATTCAGCCAGCAGTAGTCTAAACAAGCTATTCAATATCATCAATATCATTTCTGCAAGACAGTGTTTTTCTCGTATAGGCCAATGAAAAATCTTTGGGCTATTCACCATTAAAATCTGCTTTCTGTAATAGTGTGGCAATACAATGAACCACAATAGCATCAAAAGACAAAGCCTGAAATACTTTACCTGAAAATGTGATGTGATTTATCAAGGTTTTCCTGCGCAGGTTATCTGAAGACATACCCAAAAAGCTGTTTTCTCAAATCTCTTCTGCATCTCTGTTATTAGTCCTCAGACAGTGAAAGTCCCACTTAGTGATGATCAATTGACTGCACCTGGCTGCTGGCAGCAGCTGCAGATCCTCAGAACTTTATCTTAAATTAACACACACACACACGCACACACACACACACACACTCACACTCACACACTCTATATATTAGTTTACATACACATAGACATACTACTGCATGAACACACAATTTCAGCATTATATCCTCCTAAGGAAAATGGGTCAGCATAAAATTCTTACGGTGCTGTCCAGTGATTGCTCACAAATGTTTTTGTTTTTGTCTTTTTGTAGACAAAACACTTTCAGTACATTCTAAATAAACCATGACACACTTACCATTGCATGGGTCAACATGTTTGCAGAAGAACTGCAGTGATCAGCACCACGAAATATCTTTTACCTTTGCAAGTTGTGTGTATCTAAGGTAACCAGTGAATCGATCTAGTGGATAGTGAACCTTTTTTCTTTACTGTGTATTATAACACATGACCTGTCAGGGTTTCAGAGAGCAACTGTGCAGTCCCCTTCGGCAAACCACTTCCATACAGGTGCACTCATTTACACCTTGATATTTATATGAATTCAGGAGTGTGACAGGTAACATCCGCAGCCTGGGAAACGATAAAACGAGCTCTCCACTGCAGAACAATGATTGTCAGTTGGGAGCAAAGCACTCCAGCATCTTGGAAATCCTACGAAAAATGCTGGTGGGCTAAATGCAACAAGCTAGTAAACATATTGAGCTACTAAGTTACTCTTCTAATATAAATTTAAAACAAAAACGATATCAACAACAGTAAAAACTGACACTCGAAAATACTTGTTAGGGTAAGTGTTTGAATATCCCAGTGGAAGCTGCATCGCACCACCCCGGCTCTGCCAAGAACAGGCTGTCCCTCAAAACTCAGTTCTCAGACCGCAAGGTGACTTGTGAGAGAGAAGCCACAGAGATGCCAGCAATCACTCTGATGGAGCTACAGAGTTCTGTGGCTGGAAGAGGAGCAAAGAGTTCTGCAGAACACCCTAACCTTTAAGGAAGGGTGGCAAGAAAGAAGCCGTTATCACCTGAACGCACACAAATAGAGTTTTCCAGAAAGGTGCAATATCATTTCTGCAATGCTTGTCTCTGGTACCACATCCAGTTTATGAGTTGGAGATGAAGCTAAAGAGAACTCCAGCTGCCATCAGAGTGCATTCAGATTGTCACACCTGCGAAAGGCTAAATGCAATAACATTCAGTCAATGATCAGGAGCTAATATCAGACTTAGCGCAAAAGTAATTATTTGCTCGTCAGTTATACAATATATATATATATGTATATGAACTGAGAAAATGAGAACTGCGGTCAGTCTCAAAGGTTTATCTTGTATGCATCCAAGAAAAGAGTATATAAAACAAAACCACTGTGTAGTGACTGAAGAAACTTAGTTTTCCTAATAAAAGGAATTAAACTTGGTTTCAAACCCATCGCCAGCGTGCTTTTCTAATAGTCCTTTTTTGATTATGTTTTTAGGGAATGGACTTAGTGGAATGTGTAAGTACATCAACTGGAAGTGAAGCTGAATTTTGTTTTCTGTTTTTATATTTATTTATTTATGTTGTCTAACAGACAGTCATCCCCCTGAAAGGTGAATTAGCATCACAGCGGAATTTTCTTCACATGAGAGGATTTCCATGGCTCTCCCACTTTGATTGAAGCTTTGATAAATGGCCTTGAACTGAACCCACGGATATCACAGCAACGAAATGGATCCGAGTTTTGAATTTATGAGATGTCAGATTTCTGACGTTGCATGTCTCCCCGGCTAATATCCCATGGTGCATTCCACTGTAGGACATTATTCAGTTTGTTCCGCTTCCTTCCTCATCAAGAAGTGGTGCCTTAAAAGCTACTTTGTAACATCTTGAAGAAGAAAAAAAATACATTAAAAGATCTATTTTTATAGGTATTGTATTTCACACTTAAATTTCTCACAGCAATAACTGCTTCTATAATTATTTGTGTGAAAGCACCAACATAGCTGTTTAAAATAGTTAATTTTTTGCTCACACTCATCGCATTACATTCATGAAATCATTCATTCATGTATTTAGTAAAAAGTAATCGAAGCCATTTAACTGTAATCACCTGTAAAACAATGAGATTGGTCATTTGTATTTTTATTTATTTAATGCATTTCAGAAAGAACTTGTGAGTTCTCTATTCCAATGTATATTCCCTGCTACAAATATGTCTATTTAGGTTTAATGTATATAGATGCAATATTATGTTCAAAACACTGTTAACTTACTCCCTGGGCATTAGATAAGTACCTGACTGACTCAACACTTTAATAAAGAGCTTATTTGAAGTTATTTATAACCGACATTCTACCTGCCACACTCCTCTTTCTGGATAAAATGTGTTTAAACTGCCTTGTGTGTCATAGCATCAGACTTTACCTTTGGGCAAAACAACAAACTATATTAAAATTGTGTGTCTGAATTTGATTATGACCCTCGGCAAGATGTTAGTGCCATTTTCAAACCAAGCAAGGAGAGCAATACTTTATGAAGTCTACTGGAACAGCTATAATGATCACAGAACTCAACAGGAACATTCTAGCCATGCTCTACTTTTCTTGCTATTGTTTCTACTCTTTCTTTGAATTTTAAACACACATAATTTAAATATAAAGTTGAAATACATGCATTAAAGTAATGCATTTTTCGATTTAAAAAAAAACCAAAAAAATTGGGGGGGAAAATCCTGTTTAAAAATTATGCATTTATAATAGTTGCTCAGTGTCATGGTATATTACTGTTGAATTACAGCCAATTAAATTTTAGCAGACGCTTTTATCCAGAGTGACGTACAAAAGTGCTGTAGTTTAGGGGTGAGGGGTTCAATCAACTGAGCTATCTTGCCCTACATGACAATTACTGAGAGATATGCATAACTTACACAAAAGCATCATAATCTATGCACAAACATAGAAAATAAGTAAACACAACAAGCAGAACCTAATCTAAGCATCAATAATACATCCTGAGTATCCATAGAAAATAGGGGGGTAGCTTGGCGAGTGAGGGTAAGGATCTTGTGGTGGATCTGAGCAGCAACAGGAAGCCAGCGGAACTTGGTGTTGAGGGGGGTGGCATGAGTGAATTTCCTTTGGTTCTAAATGACACGAGCTGCAGCGTTTTAAATTTACTGGAGAGGTCTGGTCGATGAAGCTGGCAGACCAGCCAGAAGAGAATTGCAGTAGTCCTGCCGTGATATCACAAGCAATTGGACCAGGAGCTTGTTCGGTGAGGAAAGGACGGATCCTCCTGATGTTACTGAGGATGAATGTGCAGGATCAAGTCTCTGAAGCGATATAGTTCTTGAAGGACAGGTCGTGGTCCAGGGTGACTCCCAAATTATTTTCTGTGTGGCATGATGAGACTGTGGTGCCTCCCACTGTGATGCAGACATCATGGTAAGGAGTCTGCTTGGCTGGGAGGTACAGCAATTCCACTTTGACCATGTTGAGTTTGAGGTGGTGATAAGACATCCATGTGGGTACATCCTGGAGGATACGTGAGATGCGGAGGAGAATCACAGAGATCTGTGAAAGGGGGGAATGAGAGAAAAAGTCGAGTGTCATCAGCATAACAGTGATATGAAAACCCATGAGCAGAGATTACTTTGCCTAGCGATCACTACTGAGAGAGTTTAAACACTTAAAAGTCCATTCTTTAGAGAATTTTTCCAAGCACAAGAACCGACACTGTGTGTAATGTTCATGTGTGTTTTCTTTACTTTAGTGGCTGGCCATTCCAGTGCTCGTGAGCCGCGGTGAGATCATTTGTAATCCAAATAATGATTTCAATTAAACAATCAGAGGTGAGGTGGAACGAAAACCTGCTGACAATGCAGTTCACAAGGACTGGGATTTCAGAACCCCGCTCGGGTTGGTAATATATACGAGCAATTTATGCTTTTGATAAAAAAAACAGCCAGAAACTATTTATATTGGTCAATTTATATTGGATAATACAGTTTGTGGTATCGATTTTATCAACTTTTATTTATATGAAGGTGAGAAAAAATGTTAGTAATACATATACACATGATTCGTCATACAGAATCTAAATGAATACCTGAAGAGTGTTGGGTTCATGAGGAATCTTACGTTTGGTGATATTCTATGTAGGTTTAAACCATTGAAATGTTTTATCAATTGGATTGCAAAAACTTATATAGGGCAGTTATACCAACTGATGTCATACATAACCAAAACCGGATTTTCCTGTCTTTTACTTTAATAACAAAGTAAACAATAAACGCTTATTGCATTTATATTCAAGGCTTTCAAATGAAAGGTTTTTCTAATTATCCTTCAAGAGTATTTTCTACGTAGCGATAAAGCCATCTGGTGCATCACGAACCAAGGGCTGGCCCTGGTTTTCATCACTTTTTTGGATTTTCAGAGAATTCAGAATTTCATAAGGTTTCCCCTCCCTTTAGGAGAGGCAGTCCCATGCCTTTTTGTATTACTTTGTGTGTTATCTTCATATTTCAGCTGTACAGCAGCATACTGAGATATCAGTCAACTCCTGCTTTTAGCTTGGCTTGACACTTAGCACGGTACTGTTGTGATCCCTTTGCCGTTATAAAGAACACATGCCCGGGCTGCTCTTGTAAGACTCAGAAGCACTTCTCACGATTGCCAACCATTAGGTTTTAAGTCTTATTTTTCTTTTCCCTACTATCTTTCGGTTTACACGTCTCTCAGTTTACGCGGCTCTGAACGATGATTGAAAGTGGAATCTCAATCTTAGTAAAAAATTGATCAATTTTCTATAATAAACTCAGAACACATGCCACTGGACAGGGAGTGTTGAGTCTCCTAGCTATAGACAAATTCCTCTCACTCGGATAAAAAAATCAATGTTCAATGTGCAATGTTCAGTATTAAGTGTCTGGTAAATTGTTATAAAGTTATTTTATTAAAAGTTCATTGGAAGAGTAAATTTATCATTCTGTTACTTCTGAAAGTAAAATTTAATTTCAGAATTAAATTTGGAATACGAATAATTCAACAAGAAATTAACTGATAGTTAATTAAACATTAATGAGAATTAATTCAATTAACATTGCTCTGTACTGAAGGAAAGTGTTGCAAATATACCAAACAGACAAATGTAAAAACCTTGTGACTTCTTATTATGGTTTTTGATTCTGCGTGTACGGTTTTCCTTCAAACAAAATCTATTGTTTATTGTTTATTGTTTTTTCAACTGTGACAGTGGCGACCTTGCCCTCTCGGCTAGAAATTTGGGGTTTGACTACACCTCTCCAAATTGTAAGGTGGGACACCCTGACACCCTGGTGAGAGCATGTAGCAGTCCCTGCACACTAATAATATTCTAGATGAGGCAGATAGACAAAAAATAGCTCAGTACATGATCAGTTTACATTTGATAAATTTTTTGTAATAAATAAACCTACCATACTAATGTTGTGGCACACTAATGTAGCGTAAATAAACCTACCATACTAATGTTGTGGCACACTAATGTAGCGTAAATAAACCTACCATACTAATGTTGTGGCACACTAATGTAGCGTAAATAAACCTAC